>JAGGAU010008313.1:0-55991 GCA_017657275.1 Termitomyces sp. T108 | reverse complement strand
AGATCTTCCACACATTTCAAATTGTGATCAAAAGTTGTATTATATGTATTTAAAGTATCTAAAGTAGTCTACTGTACCTATAGATGCCTGTAGCAACAGAGGCAGCACCAAAAAGATGCCCACAACAAAACTCACAAAACTTCAGCACAAAAGTTCAAACCCAGCTTGTTACATAATTTTCATCAATTCTGACAAATTTTAGTCATCAGCTCAAGTTCACATGGGTTGTCGCATTCTATATAGATATCTAGCCAATACTAATATTGTGGTCTGATTCAGCTACTGTGTGATCTACATTTTATCAAAAACATCATTTCCAATCCTATCTCTCCTCAGACTGTCTGGAATGTGCTGAAGGAGGAGGGGTATTGGTCTGCTACAAAGAGGAAAGTTCCTATGCTCAAAGCTAGACATAGGCAACTATGACTTAAATGGGCTCAAGAGCATCAAAACTGGACTGTGGAGGACTGGAAAAGAGTGTTGTAGACCAATGAGACAAAGATTAACAGGATTGGGTCAGATGGAAAGCAGTATGTGTGGAAGCTAAAAGAAGAAGGCATTTCAAACTGAACTACTACACCTACTGTGAAACATGGAGGAGGGAATAATCTCATAGTATGGGGCTGTATGGGTTGGAATGGGGTAGGAAAGCCAGTAGAGGTGGCAGGGATCATGAATGCAGAGCAGTACTGTGAAATTTTGGAGGTTGGAGCAAAGGAGAGCTTTGAAAAATTGGAGATGAAGGAGGGTGCCCGCTACTTTCAACAGGACAATGACCCCAAACACAACTCCAAGAGGGCTAACAAGTGATTTGAAGACAACAACTTTGATGTCCTCTGGTGGCCAGCCCAATCCCCAGATCTTAACTCTATTGAACATCTCTGAGAGTACCTTAAGTAGCAGCTTAGGCAGTATGAAACACCTCCTCATGGTGTGCATGAATTGTGGAAGAGGGTTGCAAGGGAGTGGGATGGAATACCAGCAGAAGTATGCCAAAGACTGATAGAAAGCATGTGTAGCTGTTGGCTACAGATAAGACAATCTTGCATTTCATGCAGCAGCTGAATCAGACCAAATTATTGGATTAGACTAGCTACAAAGGTGAAGTTACAAGGTGTCAATCTTACATAATCTACAGCTGTGCATCAATGATGCACATCAGGTCTAAGTACAGTAAAGTATGCACTGGAAGTGCAATGAATATACTAACACTATGGTTACATCCCCCTCCCCCCTCTCTTTAGACCACTGCATGGTCTAGCTGAGTTTAAGTATGGCCAAGTACAACCAGGTACTTGGACTCAAGGTAGGATTGCAGGTAGCGATCATGAGCACAACTGCAAATATACTACTAGTAACACCATAACGTGCATTGTTGAACATGATAAGTAAGACATACATGAGCAGATAGCTGCCCAGTTCAGGCTACTCTGAGTACCCTGTTGAGTGCCTCTGCTTAGGTCTACAGCAGCTTAGTGCTTACAGGCACCAGTGGTGCATGAAAGAAATCAACATGGCATCCAAAGGCACCATAGATTACATTATGTACACTATGAAACAGGATAAGTCCAAATATGTGCTGTAAAGCACGTGGATTGTTAGTAACATCCCTTGAGTGTAAAACTTGATGTTACCTAAATGTACCAATATGTAAAACAAGGGCGGTCAGCCCGTTTTGTTGCTCATCAATGATCCACTTGCCACTGTCTCCTTCATGCCCTCCTCAGGTGCAATGTTAATCACAGTCCTACAGTGCTCTCTTCATTGTGCTTGAACATGAGGCAGTAATGGTCCTCCTCAGTGATCTCCCTCTATCCATCCCATTGTGGGACTGGAGTGAGCATGCCAAATCAGAGGCACTCTAAGTGCTTTTGTCAACTTCCCAGAAAATGTCTAATGACAAACCCAAATAGGGTTTGCCAGTGCATGCAGTATGCAAAATCAACTGCAATGCCCTGCCAGGTGTTCTGTAACCCTGGTTGACCAAGAATAAGCGCATACCATGCCAGCTGTTTGAGATTGAATGGTGTGTTTGGGTCCAGGGTGCGCATTATGTGCAATGCCATCCTCTTTTACATGTGTAAAGCGCAAAGGGATCTGCTGGCGTTCTGCCAACTCCTCTGGATCTTGCATGGGGATCACCATGTGGTCATACACTGGATTGGTGCACAACAACTTCATTTTCAGTCCTGCAGCAATATATCACATCACCAGGCAAAGTCCTGAAGCTCAGTCATCAACATATATGCAACAATATGGTCGCAATGTGGAATGTGTAGGTTTGCAAAATATTTGTACAGCCATTCCAAGTCAAACAGCATGCTGGGGAAGCCCCAGCAGGCAAATTTGTATACCGTTGTACCCAGAAGTTTGGCCACCTAGCCACTGCTGAATACAAATGCCACCACTTGATTTGTGTTGGCGCCTACAAATATGGTGTTTGTCAGGTACAAGTAGTAATGGCCGGGGCTGAGAGCCCCACAGAAGCATGAATTGAGCTGCTCAACATCAAGCGGCCCCCAGATCTTCAGCCCCAAGCCATCAGGGATTTGACCTGAAAAGTCATTTTGCTGTCAAGTTCCACTGACCATGGGGGCTCAGACCACTGGGCAAATCCTTACTTGGTGAACACAAAGTCTACATGCACAACCAGAATTGCAGGCGCAGTGTACAAACCAGGATTGAGGGGAAAAGGATGAGTACAGAGGGACCAAAACTAGTCCAGAGGGCTATCAAGGGAACTCCAGGGGTCGGGAATGAGCTCTGGGGCTGAGAATAAGTCCCAGGGAGCAAGTGCTGGAGGGCCAGGGGCCAGGGGTCAGACATGGGACTCACTAAGTCCTAGGGCTGGGGTTGAGGGAAAAAGGCAGGAGGCAGTTAAGAGAAATCAGGGACTTAGAGAGAGAATGGAGATAGAGAGAGAAAGAGAGAGAAACAGACTTAAAGCAGAAGAGACTTAGAGAAGAAGAGACTTAGAGAGAGAGACTGGAAGAGAGAAGCAGATAGATTGAGGCAAGAATGAGACAAGTAATAAGAGAATAGAGAATAGACAAGTGGAGTATGAGACAATTGTGGAATAGAGGCAAGATAGGCAAGATTGATGGAAATAATAAAAGAGCTGGACTAGAACCAGGAAAGATATGCAATATCAACACTACCATACTGGAGGCTACACTACAACTTATATACAAGGAGGGTGGGTAGGCTTTGGACTGCAGGCCTGGGCTTCAGGGCATGTTGCAGTGCAGGAGATCTTGCTAGAGCCTGGGGTTCATGCAAGGAGTTGTGTGATGGTACCGGGACTCTTGCTGAAGCCTGGGGGTTGTGCAAGGTGCTGTGGGCATTGAGATCAGTTGCATAGTGTAAAGAAAGCTCACAAAGGATTGGCCTTGCTTTGGGAGCACAGGAGGCATGGAATGTGTGAGAAGGCAAGGAATCGACCAAGGAGGGGATGCAGATGCAGGGTTTGGACCAGAGTGATGCGTTGATGTGGGAGGTGCAATGGATGCCTAATTGGGATGGAGGGATGCCAGAGATTGCTGGGGTTGGCGCTGATGTGGCGTTGACAGGTGGTGATGGGCCAGGGTTTGCTGGGGTCAGTGCTGATGGTGGCATTGGCATCTGGAGTTTGCTGGGGTCAGTGCTGATAGTGGCATTGGTGGCCAGAGACTGCCAGGGACAGCACTGATGTGGCATGCATGGGTGGTGATGGATATTGATGGCTGCTGATGTACTGATGGCCACTGGAGATAGCCAGTCTTGGTAGTGGTCCAGGCCCTGGCCTTGTGGAGCTGGTCTGGTGAGTTTGGGGGCACCAGGGCTGGGGCTGGATACTAGCAATGATAGTGGGTTGTGACATTTGTGCTCTGTGTGCAAGGGCCTCTGCTGCTGCTTTGGCCTTGTTTGCCTTCTTCTTGGCCTGTGTGGGTGTCTCACCCTCCTCTTCCTCTTCTTTCTCCTCAGAAGGCAACTCCCTGTAGTCGCTCTTGTCCTCAAGTGCAGGCATCACCTGCTCCTTCCCCTTCCCTGCCACCACTATGGCCACCAACTCATTGTATTGCACTGGTGTGCATGGGTTAGCAGGCACTGTGACTACCATCACCTGGGATGGTGGGGCTGGGAACACTGCCGCTTTTATGAATAATAGTTGGGTGGGCTCTGCCTGCTCCGGAATGTTTGCTGGGATCAATGGGCAGCTTGCATCCACAGTGCTGTTTGGAGGGCCCCAGAACGTCCAGGACAGACATGGATGGTTTAGATCCCCAGATGGAGGGGCCGGCCACTGGTTGTACTGGTGGTGCCATCAGGTTAAGTGTGTCCAGCAGTTCCTGTTTGTCCATTGTCAATGGGACCCCATCGTCCATATGTCTTGCTGCTCTAGCAAGAGTTCCCTCAGAGGTGCAGTAGGTGCCTTCGTTCCTGTGGCTAACTGAGCCACCAGGTTTGCCATACCAGTAGAGGCAGCACTAGGCCACGCAGTTATTACAGCAGCTAGGGGAGCCCCTTGTGGCACTGGGCAAGGTGCCGTAAGGGCTAGGGCTGGTTGTAGTGGGGATGGTCTGGCCCACTTGGGCTCTTTGCTTGTCTTTCCTGGGGACGACAACTTGCGCTTTGCTGCATGGTCAATCTGCTCTAGTACCATAACGTGCTTTCCCATCAGCTCAATTTGGTTTAGCAAACCCTCCATTACTATAACTGCAAGGTTGTCTTGCAGGAACAATGCTGTAGGGGGCGCTGGCTGCCCTGCTACCTCTAACCAATGTAAGAGCACTTCTGTGCCTGTCTCATCCTGCACTCAGGGCACATATTCTTTTCTCACTGGTGGCACCACAGCGTGCCTGTAGGTTGCTGCTTGAGCCTGAACATGGCTCAGTTCTGGTTAAAAGTGGCGCTCATGGTGCTCCTCCTTGTTCACATCCATTCAGACATGAACCGGTGTCTGATAAAGAAGTGGCTCCTCATAGCCAAGATAAGCCACTTCTATAGGTGCTGGTTGCAAGTACTGTTTCTGATACATTTAGTAGCCTTTATCAGGCAGTCTCCCCCCCCTTCCAGAGCCTTGCAAGCTATAACTAGCTTTGGGCAGCCCTCTTGAGGCCATACTACACAGTCCACATGTTTATAACATGTTACAACAAGGAAAACAAGGAGGAAAAAACTCTCTAAAGTCCACTAGGCAAACAAACAAGCACAAACTCCCCGCCACATGGCAGGTGGCACCAGGGTTTGCCGTGGTCAACATAACCACACTAGCTCACCAGCATTTGGACTTAGCCAAATTCTGGCCTCTATGTGCTCTATGTGTGTCATGCAAGATGTTGAGGGTGTTTAATGCCCTGCAATTCCAGATACTGGTCCATTGCTGCCAGCAATTTACAATAAGCCAGGTCTTTCCACATGGTATCTCCTAGACTCCACCACACCTCAAATTCAAGGTCTCCAGCTTGAGTCCACCTATGACCTATAAGGTCATCTATGAACCACTCTTGATCTTTGGCAGCACCAAAATTGTAAGCATCTGGTATTGTGTGGTTCAGGAACAGCGTGTTATTACTTGCTTTGTAAGGTTGCAATAGCAACACATGGGACTTGAGCACAATTTGTTGTGCCTGCAGGGCAGTTGGCAACTTGAGCACATAGTTTGAGGTGACTGGTTCAGCTTCCAGGACCTTATAAGGTCCCACCCATTTTAGGCACAGCTTAAGTGCCCGACCTTTGGGCAGATTCAAATTCTTGGTAGATAGATATACCAAGCTACCTTTGCCAATTGCCGGATCCTCACTCCAGCGGTTGTTAGCATGGCATGTCTGGAAGATGTGCACCTTGATAATGCATCATGTGCAATTGCCAGGTTCATGACCACATTCTGCATGAAGTCTTTGATCCCTTGGTGGATCACTTTGTCCATACAAAGTTCTTTTATTATAGATGGCATGTAGCCACTATTTAACTTGAAGAGTGCATACCCTGTAGTTTCTGATACACTCACATTAATTGCAAACTCCACCAGTGGCATGCACTCCACCCAGTCCTTCTGATCAAGATGCACAAATGCTCTAAAGATCTGCATGACATTCCAATTTGCATGTTCTGTCTGACCATCTGTCTGTGGATGAAATGATGTTGACATGAGCAACTTTGCTCCGAGCAGCTTATGTAGCTCCTTCCACCATTTGGAAGTAAACTTAGAATCTTGATCACTTACAATCAAGCTAGGTAGGCCATGAAGGCATACTATCTCTTTGAGATAGATCCAAGACAGTTCCAATGCTGTTGTCATTGTTTTTACTGGGATAAGGTGGACCATACTGGTCATGCGGCAAATAACTACCCAGAGGTAGTTGTAGCCATGCAACTCCAAAAATGGTCCCATGCAGTCCATCCCAATTGAGTTCCAGGGTTTCACTGGGACAGGGAGCAAATGTAGCTTCCCAGCTGGTTTTTGGTTCAAAGCTTTCAAATGTTGACATGCCTTGCATGTTGCACAAAATTGGCTCAGTCCTTGGCCATTTGCAGCCACCAGTAGGATCAACACATGTATTTGAGTGTCTTCTGATATCCAAAGTGCCCAATGATGATATGGGCTTGGTCCAATATTGTCGTGATCAACAATCTTTCCCATGGAATGCAAAGCACCTTCGCCCCTGCAGGGCTCATTACTCCTTGGGTTTGTCAAGTATCTCAGCAAACATGGTATCCTTGGCATATCCATTCCGGATATGGGCACACAATTGTGCATTGGTCGCATCAATGAGTATAGGGCCAGGACTAGAGTTTCCTAGCACCTGTTCAACTGTCAGGTTGTCCTCCTGGGACAAAACACCTCCTACTGGCCACACATCAGCTGGTTGAGCCTCAGCAAGGTCTTGAGCTTCAAGGTCTCAGGCCTCAACCGCTTGCTGCAGCACAATTTGTGAGCCTGCATGGCTTGAATCTCAACATGGCATTCTGCTATTTCTTGGAACCAGTGCATGGGCAGATCTTTGCCCTTGGAATTGATATGCTTGTCCACCTGGACAAAGTCATGAACCTCATGAACATTGTCATGAGTATCACTCTCAAAATATTGCAATAAGCAGTCTGCAACTTTATCCAGTTCTCCCTTGACATATTTTATGTCAAATTGGTAGCATGACATATAGTCAATCCATTGATGCTGTTGCAGGGACAAGTGTACTTGAGTTTTAAAAAACTCTAACACCTTATGATCCATTATAATATGGATCTTATATCCCATCAGTCTATCCTCCCATTTTAGGAGGGCTTCCAAGATTGCAAGTGTCTCTAACTTGTGCACCGCATAGTTTTGCTGCGCAGTCATAAATTTGTATGACATGAAACCTGCAGGTCTGCAGGTTTGCCAGGTCTTCCCTTGGCCAAACATGGCCCCTATGCCTGTCTTCAATGCATTGCAGATGAGCCATATCAGCTCATCAAGACATGGGTTGATTGGGCAAATGATTGGCATCTTTGCACAGATTTGCTTGATCATTTCAAAGCACCGTTGATGCAACAGTCACCAATGAAATGGGGACCTGTTCTGGGTCATGGCCATAAGAGGACCCATATATGTGGTTACATCTGGTAAAAAGTTACCAATATAGTTTACCAATCCAATGAATCATTGGATATCATTGTAGTTATGTGGTGTTTGCTGCTATTGAATCCAATTGAGTTTATCAGAATCTGGGTGAATACCCTGCATGTCTATGATGTGCCCTAAGCAGTCTATACTTTGTGCATACAATTTGCACTTCTTCCACTTGAGGTACAGACTCTCCTTGTGCAGTTGTTTGAATATGACATGTAGGTGCTGCTCATGTTCCTTAATGGAATCCAAGAATATAAAAATATCATCTAAGTAGATGTGCATAAACTTTCAAATAACATTTCAGAATATTGAGGTCATCAACCTCTGGAATGTTGCTGGCACATTACAGTTGCCAAATGGCATGATGTTACTAACAAATGTCCCCATCAGGGATGTGAACACAGTTTTTGGAATGTCTTCCACATGTATGTGTACTTGTTTATATGCATCTGTCAGGTCAATCTTTGACCTGTATCTCACCTTTGCAACATCCTTGCAAATCACCTCCTGATCAGGAAGCAGTGTTACATCCTTAATGGTGTTGTCATTGCGCTGTTGCATCCAGAGCAGTCCATAGTGTCCCATCTTTCTTGGGAATGCACAGTAGTGGCGCCGCTTGCATTGCTGGTCATGGTTCCCACCACTTGGCATTGATATAGCAATTTGTTTTTTTTCATGAAGCTGATCCTGAAGTGCTCACAGACAGCAAGGGAGGTAGTACTTGTACTGCTTATTCTCATCAATGAGATTAATCTCATGATTCACTTCCCTCCAGGGGGGAAGCTCCTCCTTAGTACCATTGACAATATCCACAAACTCATGCTGCCATTGCTGGCACATGGTCAGAGCAAACATGTGCTTGTCCTTATCATTGCAAGCATAATAATTGTTGTCATATATGTCTACTGCAATGTACTCATTGCCATCAATATGGACACTCTCCGCATTATTTGCTGCAGACTGCTCCTTTATCTGCTGAGGCTCTTTCTCATCTTCAATGAGTTCATCCTGGTCTGCCTCCACCTCGCTCTCTGTGTCGCTCTCTGCTGCCGCTGTATAGGCAACTCACACTTGCGCTCTCAGCGCCTTACAATCCTTGGAGTAGTGGCCAGTATGGCCACAGTTGTAGCACCGCAATGCCCTGCCAGTTGGCTTATATCTGATAGGCCCCACATCACCACCACCAAAGGTGGCCTTGGGAGGACCACTCTTGGTGGCACATCCCGCATCGCCTTTGGGGCTGGCTGGCCCACTCTGGGCCCATAATGGGCCTCCCTGACTATGAGTACTTTACCAGGTGGTTCTTCTTCAGACCTGTGCTCTGCAGGCAGGGTATGTCGTACTACAAACCATGGGTTGCAGTTTCATTCCATATCAGAGTGTTTTGCAAGAAACGTTCCAACCTTGACCAGTTGGCAACTCTCCATGGCATAGCAAGAGCTGCGCTAATCATAGTGCATAGCAGTCCATGCAAACTGCTCATAGCGTATAGCATACACCAAAAACTTGTTCACAGTGTTGACCTTTGGAGACAGATTATTGTCATGTATAAGCACACAACGCATTTCAGCAGGTATTCCATCTAGAAATGTTTCCTAGATGGTAAACTCATCCAGGTATATGGCCATATTTTGAGCATTGCCCACCAGCTCATCATAGAAGGTTTGGACGCCTGTTGGGTGTCATAAACTACTGTCCTGAAAGCTTCACAGGCCTCCTGCATAGTTGCTGCATTAACAAAGTGGTTATACAGTCTGATAAGGACCTTCTTGAAGGTCCAGTCATGTTTGTCCTAATTTGTATGCAGGATGTGTCGGTGGAACCAGTTCCACACCTTGCCGTCAATGAATTCATGGAGCGCAAATATGTGCTCCTGGTCCATATTGTCCCTGCCATAGCAGTATGTGGCTAAATGGTAGCAGATGTCCATGGCCTAGTCTTCCAATTGAGAGAACTTATGCCCTCCAGCATATGCTTTAATGTGCTTTCCTTCAGCTTTATGGGGTTATACCCCATCTGGGAACTTGAACCTGACTCCCAGAGAGTCATTGACTAGGCAATTCAGGCAGTCATGCATATGATCCATGTGGATCTTGACTGCCTTGTTCATTCCAGGTGTGCTCGCATGCAGATCATGAGAAGAGGGCAATGACCATGCCCTTATAGCTAGATAGTGGGGCTCCGCAGTCCTGCATTTAAGATAAGGACCCTGTGGGGTCCAAGGTGCTGGTTGCTCTGGTTGATGACCAGGGGTTCTACAATTGTCCTGACAATCTTGTCCATCCTGGTCATTATTATAACGACCCTGTCCACATTCACTGTGGTGGTCATTATCACTACTTTCATTGCCTGGATCCCTGTTGTTTGGTTCACCTGTCCTTGCAACAAATTGTCACCTCATATCATCTATGGGCGTAACACCTGTACGCCCTTCAAACACAATACCCTGGCCGTCTATTAATGACTCTCCTTGATCCTGCAAGTCTTGGTTGCGGATGCATTGGTAATTAATGCAATCTTTCCAATTGTCCACTAGGTGGACCTGTCTTGCAACACGTCATGGTATCACTGGTTCTTTGGGGGCATGTTCCTCTTCCTTGATCATGACACGCCACTGAGGCATTCTATCCTCAGGTGGGTTTTCTGCCTCCTCTTCACCAGCATGATGAGACGTTTCTGTCTCTACCTGTGATAATGCCCAACAAGACATTCCACTGGTATTAGCTTGCTGTCATGCAGCATTCTGGCGCTTTTTGTAGTCCTGCTGGGACTCATTTGCCTGTCTAGGCACATTCAGGATGTCTATTGCTTCCACAATGACTGGTGCTCATTGACACAATACTGCATCATAGTCCACCAATTCAGCCGGTGTGGCTGTTGACGTTGCTGCCCCTCAGGCTAGCTTACGCTTAATGTACTCACTAAGCTCAAGCTCAAAAATACAAGTAAAAAGTTTGATGTATTCAGTCAAATCAATCCTAGGTACACGCTGATCTCTATCAGCCAGTAATTGTAAATGCTTTACAACGTAAAGCTGTAGACACTTTTGCATCAATTCTTTTGTGACCATTGGAAAATGGTCCAGTACCAGCTGGAGCTGGACTGATAAGGTTGAAAGTGACCTTCCTCCCTCCTCTTTGTCCAAGGAGTCTAGTTCAGACACTATGTCCAGAACTTTTCTGGGGCTCTTGCACCTCACTGGTGGCTCCTGGCCACTCCTTCTTGGCCTCTCCTCAGTTGGAGGCGCTGAGGGCGCCTCTTTTTTCCCTCTCTCTATCTGTCCAGTCTTTGTGGCTGGGTTTGTTTTGTGTGGGTTAGTCGTCTGCTTCAATGACACTTCCTTCCCCCACCTAGCCCCTTGTTCAGGCAGTGCAGTCTAGAATGGGGTACTGTGTGCCAGCACGCTTCCCTGCATGGTGTCCACATATAGATGAGCTCCACCCACTGCCTCAGCTGAGATCGTAGTGTTCTCAGGCAGATTCAGGTAGATCAGCAATGCTAGATTTGTCGCTGGAAGTGACGTCCCTGATGCAAACAATTTCTCCCCTGGTCTAAAACCAGGGTTCAAGATGGATTTCATCCATGATATGGATAACCTGCCCAGCATTCCAAAGCTCTTGCTCATATTGAGAGGTACTCTGTCATCCTGTTTTAGTGGGGGCTGGTATTTCGATGCTGAAGGCATCTCAGAGGGTTTGGAGCCAACTGCTGGCTTCAAGAAACCTGGTGGTTGCTTAGATGAGTCAGCCATGAGAACTAGATTTTGTGGCAGAAAAGAAGTCAAGAAGTTTGATGAGTGTTGCCTAGTGTGGTAACAAGAGCCTAGAGTCTAAAGCCAATAGCAGAAGAATCAAAAAAATGTAGCCATTGGCTACAAATAGAACAATCTTGCATGATTCACGCAGTAGCTGAATCAGACCAAATGATCAGACTAGACTAGATATGTTGTGAATACAAGATGTTGTTCTTATGTAATCTACAGATGTGCATGAAGGGCACATGTCAGTGTCCAAATATGCCTCAATATGTGGTGTATGTGCAAGTATTTTGTAGTAATGGTAACCTTGTAAGTTACACAGAGAACTTTCACACCATATGATGAGTGTCAGGTTCTGTTGACTGCAGGGGCTTCTTTCTTAAGCAAGACCTTACAGGGCAGACTCAAGGTAACTACAAATACATAGTCCTATGCAAGGACAAAGTCTGGGGGCTAGGTCCAGGGGTTTGCGTGGGTTGCTTTGGCTTAGGGGCTTAGAAGGGGGTAGTTCCAGGCTGTTGGCAAGTCCAGGGTTGGGGAAGGGGGCTCCGGGATGTGGGGCATTGGTCTGAGTGGGAGAGGCAAGTCTGGGCTTAGTCTGGGGAAAGCAAGACAAGAGGGAGGTGAGATAAGCTTGAGAGGAGAGAAAAGAAGAGGAAGGGAACAAGAATAAGATGAGATGGAGACAAAACGGAGGAGAAAATGGGAAAAAACAAGAAGAAATGAGTTGTAGAGGGAAAAGATGTAGATGAAATGAAGTTACGGAAATAGACAGGAGGACTGAGATGAGATACAGAGAGTACGAGGCAAAGAAGATAGAGATGCAATATCAACACTAACTGTACATATTGTCTACCTATGCCTTAAGTACTCTACAGAGTGGACTCTGGGTGGTGGGCTCAGCCTAGTTCAGTGCTGGGTGTTAGGCGTGGTGATTGCTGGGTGATGTGGATGATGCATGATTGCCAGGTGATGCTGAGGTGATCTGTCTGAGGGTGGGCCATGCCGTGGGGGACTCCAGGTTGATGTGGAGAAGTCCAGAGTCACGGTGATTGCCGGAAGTCAGGGTTGGGGGGGCAGCAAACCCAGGAGTGACAGGTGTCACCATGATGGTTGGCGTGGCGGGGCCGGTGGTGTTGTCCTGGGGAGGTAGGGGGTTGGTGGTGGTGATGAGGTGAGCTCCGGGAGTGGGTTGTGACAATGAGCAAATAACATTGATATGACAAGCTAATGACATTTGAAGGTATGTTGTCAAATCCCTCAATAGCTGGCCCCTGTTGAGGAAGATTTGGTGGCTGTTTGCATGACAGCACCTCAGCTGTCAATTGTCATTGATGAGTTCCTCATTTGAGAGCTGCTTAGGGTTACTTAGGGATCCTTTGTATCAGAAGCAGCTAGGGGTATGGACTCACTTGTAGAAATGCATGGTTTATGGTTTCTGGGATTGTGGCTTTTTGTTCCACATGTGGAAAATGTTTGCAAACACATTTTTTGATTGGCCCATGACTTACTGGGACATTTTGGATTTGAAAAGACATACAAGGCATTGGGTTGGTCATATCATTGGCCTCATATGTGGCAAAACCCAGAATTGGGATATATTCCAGCCTGCCTGGAATGCCAGTGCTATAAGTCTCGAACATCAAGGACAATGGGCCCATTACATCCCATGCCCATGCCAGATGGACAGGGTGAATCTATTGCAATGGATTTGTGGGCATGTTACTGGAGAATGATGGATATACTATTATGGACTGTCTGAACTATGACATTTGCATTGTCCTGACACGGACTGACCTAACAGCACTGCAGTTTGCCAGCTCAAGATAAGGCACTACCAGCAAACAAGACATGCAGTGACAATGTTGAATTTTGATGGGTGACAGGGTGTTGTTTGCACAAAAGACAAATAGAAATATAAGAGAGAGGGTCACAAGCTGGTCGCTAAATTGATGCTTCGGTACAATGGTCTGTCTGTAATTATGGACGTTCATTTGGAGTCTTTGAATGTGACGGTTTTCCATCTGAACACCCCTGAGGCTTATGGACAATATCATACTTCGAAGCCCCTGTTTTATAACAAAAACGATGTGGCCTTGTTCCCTTCCCATGAATTGAAGGAGCTGGGCCTGGTGTTCACGCCCAACACAGACTGGAAGAGCATTATATGGAGAAGATCATCGATGCAAGAAGGCATGGTAGAGGTTGGCAATATCTTGTTCATTTTTGAGGATACAGGCCCAAACACAATGAGTGGAAGGCTGGACAAGACCTTGCAAACAGCAAAGCTCTCGATGTGTGGTTGTCAGGAGAGGGGAAAGGATCTGTTTAATTTCAATTCTTCCTGCCACTGGTAGTTATTCCCACTTGGTTTTTGATGCACACATGTGAGCAGTTTGTTCTTGATACTAAAATCTTTCCTGGCTTATTCATTTTCTTACTGGTGCCCTTTTCCTTCAGGATGATGAGGGGTGTAATCCTACAATTACGACTACCTGATATGGTAGACTTATTTGTTCGCTTTGCATCCATTTTGCTTCTGTCACTTATATCCACCACTTGGACCCTCGTTTTCTTCCTTCCTTTTATTCTGGACTCTGGACACGTGCATACGTTCATCTATCTCATTGCTAGAATATAGCAAGGTTCCATTGTCTGGCGGTTTTTCTATCAGTGAGGGCTGTCGAAGCATTATATATTGCGCAGATCAATGTATTTGAACAAGCTGAAGTTTGAACTGAAGTTCGAAACCAAAGAATAAAATTTAGAGTGTATACTATGTGGAAGTAAATAGACATACCTGAAGTTCGAAACCAAAGAATGGCTAGAACCTCAGGTTACGAATACATTAAGTACCCCTATACTTGTTAGACATATGACGTGGAAAACGTATATAACGCGTCAGGAATGACGGTGGTTTGAAATAGTTTTGATAAATAGAGAAAGAGATACTTATTAATCACAGATGACGATGTGTTCGTCATCCGAAGTCAAACAGCGTTTACTTTGACACTCCCACTCGATGTGGACGTAGGATTGAGAACACCTAGTTTATCTCGGCATTTTGTAAAAGCATCCCGGGGCAGTGCTTTGGTTAGCACATCAGCTACCATATCCTTTGTTGATACATAGTCCAATTTGATGTTTTGACGCGCAATTTGATCGCGGATAAAATGATAGCGGATGTCTATATGCTTCGCCCTGGAGTGTGCGACAGGATTATTGGACAAAGATATACTTCCGGTACTATCAGTGTGGATTATAGTAGCGGTTACTTGAGTGAAATCGAGTTCAGAAAGGAGGGTGCGCAACCAAATTGCTTCTCTGGTTGCATTGGACGATGCGATGTATTCAGCTTCGACGGTGGACGTGGCAACCACAGGTTGCTTCTTCGATGACCAAGAGATAGTGCTTCCATTTATATCGAAGATCCATCCGCTCGTGGATTTTCTATCATCCTTGTCCTGTGCCCAATTCGCATCTGTCCACCCTACAAGTTTTATTTCTTTAGCATTAGATCCACCAAGTTTGAGATTATAGTCTTTTGTTCCTTTAAGATAACGAAGTATCCTTTTTGCTGCCACTAAGTGGGCAATACCAGGGTTATTGGAGAATTGTGCAACTAGCCCGACCGAAAATTGAATATCAGGTCGGGTTTGTGTTGCATATAGCAGTGATCCAACTAGCGAAAGATAATTAATGCCATTCGAATATTTTCGATAATTATCGAGTTCGGCTTGATTTTTAGGCGATTGTGTCGTGGATAAGTCGTGATTAGTGATCATGGGGGTGACAACAGGTACACACGATGTCATTCCGAAGCGAGATAGAATCGAATCAATATAAGATGTTTGATTCAAATAAATGATTCGGTTGACACGATCACGAATGACTTGCAATCCGAGGATATAATGAATTTCACCAAGATCGGTGATATCAAAGTCCTTCGAGAGATCTTCTTTGAAAGAAATGACTTTGAAGAGGTTTTTCCCGGCAATGACAATATCATCAACATAGATTAATATGATCAAGACTATTTCACCGTCGACACGAAGAGTATATAGGCAGTCATCAGAATGAATTTGATTGAAACCGAGTTTGACAAGAGTTTTGTGGAGATGTTGTTTCCACACACGTCCTGCTTGCTTGAGCCCATAGATAGCTTTAAGTAATTTCCAGTATTTTGCCCTTCCGAGACCATTAGGTGCCTTCATATAAATTTCTTCATCAAGTTTCGCCTCTAGATATGCTCCGATTACGTCAATTTGATGTATCTCGAAATTCAGTATAGCCGCAAGGGTCAGAAAGATCCTAAGAGTGGTGAATTTCGCGACTGAAGAAAAGGTTTCGTCAAAATCAATACCGGGCACCTGAGAAAACCCTTGTGCTACAATGCGAGCTTTGTACTTGACGTGGTTTCCATATTCGTCGAATTTTTCCTTTAATACGATTTTACTTCCGATTGCCTTTTTTCCTGGAGGTAAGTCGTCGACTTCTTCGAATACTCCCTTTTTAATGAGTTGTAGATATTCGCTATCGATAGCTTTCTTCCATTCATCGGCTTGAGGAGAATTTAAAGCTTCAGAATGGGAAGGTCCTGATATGGCAATAAATGCAGCGTGATTGGTTGATTCTTCTGCATCATCGGATTGTTGATACCTTAAGGGTATACGCTTTACTCGAGTTGATGGAGCACGCTGTGGTAAATTTTCCCATTTCTTAGGCTTTCTCGGGGCATTGGGAGTCTCCATAGGCATAGGTGATTGTTCTGGAGTCGTAGGTCGTGAAGGATTTGGGT
Source organism: Termitomyces sp. T108 (assembly GCA_017657275.1). Classification (NCBI taxonomy): domain Eukaryota; kingdom Fungi; phylum Basidiomycota; class Agaricomycetes; order Agaricales; family Lyophyllaceae; genus Termitomyces; species Termitomyces sp. T108. The sequence continues at coordinate 39,845 of JAGGAU010008313.1, read as the reverse complement.
ACTGAAGCTCCTCACTAGGACTGCGACCTTCAGAAGCGCTTGCATATGTATCATCGCCTTCAGTCATTTGGCTGATGTCGGAAGCATGAGCGGGAATGAAAACTCTGTGAGGTACGTCGCTTTCGGGATAAATGACTGGATTAATTAAATCGTTAATTTGTTCAGGAGTCGTCTGATGGAATGTTGGCTCTATTTGAGCAAGTTCACTCGGGACATCGTCTTCATAAAGCTGGACGTCATGAGAGGTAATCATTTTACCATTTTCTAGGTCTTCGAGGCGATAACCTTTAGTTTCGTTTGCCCACCAGCCTAGCATGCGTACTCGTACAGCTCTGGACTCAAGTTTTCCATGTCGAACTTCCTTAGGAACATGCGCCCAGCCAAGAGACCCGAAGACTCGTAGATGGGAAATATCTGGTTTCTCGTTAGTTTTACTCCATTCCGTGTAAGGAATTCTTCCTTGCAAAGACGAGGTCGGAGTAATTGAACGAATGTAAACAGCATATGTAAATGCCTCGCCCAGTAGCGCAGATCCATTTTAGCCCCATCTAGCATGCTTCGAACCATTTCGAAGATTACTGCTATAGCACGCTCTGCGATTCCATTTTGTTCGGGGCGATATGGGTTGGTAGTTTCGTGTTTAATGCCATTGAGTGAGCAGAATTTCCTCATTGTAGAATTGACGAATTCGGTTCCATTATCAGTCCGAATGATCTTCACAAGCTTGCCACTTTGACGCTCGAGCATTGCCACAATATCACGAACCTCATCACCAGTGTCTTCTTTTCGTTTCAAAAGTCTCCCTACTGGCAACCAGCAACTAACTTCCACGATAACCAGTGCGTAAAGATACCCGTCCCAGGTTGGTACGCTGAGAGGCCCAGTTAAGTCCATTACGATGAGTTCATTCAGACCATATTTCTTCGTGCTGATTTCCGGTAAAGGCAGTCGCGATGATTTCCCTTCTACGCACCCGCTACAAATACGGTCGAATTCTCCTGGTAGAGTAATGTTTAACCCAGTGACAAGATTTTTATCCATAATGTTTTTGATGGATCGGGGGCTAATGTGTCCGAGCCGTCTGTGCCATAATCGCATGGTTGATTCATTCGCGATATATGCTGAATGTCCGTTGAGGACTCCCATTTTCAGGCAATCAATTCGATACATTGTACCATGATCCCCAATGAGATTTGCTCGTAAGAATTCTCGATTTTGCCACATCAGGCTAATGCCAAACGGAATTCCCTTAATTGTAGCACCAGCACGTTGGAGTAGTCCCAAGCTTATAAGGTTTGCACCAAGACGAGGGATATACAAGACGTTATCAAGGTAGACGTCATTGGTTCCATCCGGAATGTTAGTGCGTATAGCGATAGATCCAATGCCCGACACCGAAAGTTGATTCAAGCCACCGACAGATATATACTGGTTGTCAACGTCACGTAACTTGTGGAACCAAGCTCGATCGGCTAACATATGGCAAGACGCTGCGCTATCAAGAAGCAGACCAGAGGGCATTCCATTGCCTGACGCCATAAGAAGTTTTCCGGCTTCACGCGTTTTGTTATTACTATCATTTACCGCCATGTTAGCATTGCCGATGACTTTCTCCCTTTTAGGTTTCGGGCACTTGGGGCTCCAATGGCCTTTTTCTCCACAATTATGGCATGTATCGTCAGGCTTTGGTTCTCGTTTGGTCTTCTTCTTCTTTGAAGCTTTACTATCGCGTTTACTCCCACTTGAATTAGTTTCTCCTTTCGAGATAAATGCAAGCGTTTTATTGGAGATAGATTCCTCATGGGAAATGCGATCGTAAACCGATAATAATTCGGTAGTCAAGACTTCAAGTGTCAAAGAGGCACCTCGAAACAATAGATTTTGCTTAACGACTTCCCAAGTGGCAGTTCGGGGTAAAGTTAAGAGAATAGCATTGATAATTGTATTGTCATCAATCCTATGATCGGCATCGATGAAACGGCGACGAATAGTCATGTAAAACCCGAGATGTTCAGTAAGTGGAGTGTTGCCATCCCATCGCTTGGCATATAGTTGCTGATAGTAGTAATGGATGTTGATTCCACTTTGGTGGTTGACGTAAGTTTCGCGTAAGTGATCCCAGATTTCCTTCGCGCTGTTCTGATCCACAATAGATTCCCGCTGCGTATACTCGATAGCATTGCGGATGAGTCCCATTGCTGCATCATCCCTATTAAGCCATCGCTCATATTTTTCATGAGCTAGTTCCCAGACTGAATATTCCTTGGACTGTAAAACGTCCATCAACTCTTGACCTTCCTTGGGGACAACACGAGAGGGCTGTCCTTCAGCTGGACAAGTCGTAGTATTGATATTTGGACATTCAGCGGGAGGCTTAGGTGGACATTGTTCGCGACCAGAGATAATACCCCATAAAGACTTTGACTGTAAAGCTGCCTTCATGTTGTCGGCCCATACATGGTAATTAGTACCATTCAACTTCGCAAATTGTAAAGTTTCCGAAGTGCTTTCATTCGCGACGGGGCCCATAACCTGTCGAAGCATTATATATTGCGCAGATCAATGTATTTGAACAAGCTGAAGTTTGAACTGAAGTTCGAAACCAAAGAATAAAATTTAGAGTGTATACTATGTGGAAGTAAATAGACATACCTGAAGTTCGAAACCAAAGAATGGCTAGAACCTCAGGTTACGAATACATTAAGTACCCCTATACTTGTTAGACATATGACGTGGAAAACGTATATAACGCGTCAGGAATGACGGTGGTTTGAAATAGTTTTGATAAATAGAGAAAGAGATACTTATTAATCACAGATGACGATGTGTTCGTCATCCGAAGTCAAACAGCGTTTACTTTGACAAGGGCTCCTTTCTACACCAACATGTAAATTAACGGGGGAAATGATAGTTCGAATGATTCGAACTATAGCATGTATAGTACTGTAAATACCAAAAGATCTAGAGCATTTTCGACTGGTAGCGGGACATCGGAGTAAACGCGAGTCATATGGTGTCATAGGCATGACATCATGTTGAGGTCAATTGACGATTTCCTCGACAAAACGCACACGAATTCGAGCTCCAAGTGTTCCATTAAGTGGCCTACACATACTTTCTCTCTCAGCACTTTTCGGTGATCGATTATCATCCATATAGTATGGTAAGAATTGCACTGTCTTGTAAAATCCATGATACAATGTAGGTATGTGTGTGTGTTGTGATGACGTGATGTGGGTATATCAAAGGGACTATGAAAGTAGACACGAACGATAACAATAAATACAAGAAAAAAGAAACACGAAAGGGTAGTACAGAGTCGCGAAGTGGAAAACAAGAGGACGGGGGCATCAATTTCATAATGATGTCGGTTCCGAAGCGTCGGGCTTGAAACGGAGCCTAGAAACAAGGACCGTTTCCCAGTTCAAGCCAACCTTGGATACTTTGCTCGATGAGATGGCGCGGCCTGGTATGGGTTCGTCATACGAGGGACCGCCCATTTCAGGTGGGACCTCCGTGTCCGTGGTGAACGTTCCCCAAGGCTGGCCGTTCCTGGGTGGCGAAAAGACATTGAAATGTGCCTGGCGGGCAAAACAAAAGTCAGTAATAATTGAAAGCCGAAACAAAGAGTCACACCTGTCCATCAGGATGATTGTGGCTCACGAAAAGCGCATACTCTTGAGCTTCAAGGGTACCGATGACTAGAGAGAGGGGGAACTATCAGTCATCGAAAATGAAAACGCGAAAGAGTGTACCCAAAAACAGATCTTCCTTCTGGATATGATGCGTAGGCCCGTAGACCTGCATGATCGCATCAACGTTGGCCTTGAACCACCGCTTCGGCACCTCCAGACGTTCCATGTAACGATACATTGTCGATTCAGTGAACATGTGCGCCGTCTTGTGTCCAGCGCGAAGTGGGAATGAATACCGACGGGCGATACTTTGCCTGATGAATGAATCGAAACAAATTCAATAAATCCTAGAAAGTGACACTTACGAAGACACTGCCCCGCTCTTGCCTCTGAACGTAAGCAATCCGACGAACGCATCGTACCCTCTCTGTGCCGCGTTTCTCCTATCCTGGCGTTGGTTCCCGGACGACACGCGTCCATACCCATAAAGCGATGGCAACCCACGCACTGCACTCTCCTGACCCTTTTCCGGCGAGAAAGAATTGAACAACGTGATAAATTTTCCCTCTGGTTTGAGTAGATACCCTACGGCGCCAAGCTTGACCGGAGATGGCTCCCAGAGCGGAAGAGTCACTGCAGTAAGACAAGAAAAGACAGGTAAGCGCCCGCAAAAGGAGAAAAAGGAGTACAGCTTACACGAAGGATGGAACTGATGACTCAACAACAACCGGTACCTCCGCTCATCCCTCATCAACTTGATCCTCTCGTCCTGCGGTGCAGGACTATCGTACCCCTCGGCATCCACAGGATGCCCGGGAGTCGTCAGCTTGGGTTCCTCGAGCGAACTGGTCGAGGGCGTATGCGTGAAGAGCGACGAGGCGAGAGAGGATGAGGAACCCGAAGCGCTCGACGGGGTGTATATCACAGGCTCTGGCATGCGAATGGGGCCCGAAGATAGGAAGTCCTCTCGATGAGACTGGTACACAGCCCTTGTCGGCGACGCCGGTTCCTCGGCAGTGACAAAGGTGCCGTAGGAGGAATCAGGCGACTCCTCGTGTCCCATCAAGTTGGTCGTAGCTAAAAGCGAGGACCCGTGAGGCCGAAAACGCTGAAAAATCTGGAAAACATACGCGGGGTACCGTGAGGCAAGGGCACAGGACGCATATCAGGCGAAGGCCTCGACCTCAAAAAGTCAGAATCCCGTCGACTCCTATCGATTGCAATCGGCGACGACAATAATGACGGAGTCTCCTCCCCAATTACTTTCGTCGTGTCGCTGAGAAACGCCTGACGAAGCGCCTTGATATCTCTGACGATGGTCTCGAACGACGGACGGACGTTGGGGTCACGGTGCCAACACACGCGAAGGAGATCCTGGAACAGCGGGGTGCTGAAACGCGAGAATGGGATGGCTGGACGGGTGTTATCACCTACGAAGGTATCAGTAAAGCGGCTCACGACCAATGCAAATGAAGGGACTCACGAAGCACAAAGTGCCTGACGGCATCGTCGTCCGCGAACGGCCATGGAAGCTTGCCCATCGCGATGATTTCTACGCATGAGATCGCGTATGCATAGACGTCCATCTGGGGCGTCAGAGCAAGCTGGCTCTCTCCTGACATTAGTTCTGGTGCTTGCCACCTCAGGGTGCCGCCTGTAGACTTCTTAGTCAGGACAATATTACCACAAGATCAAGAACCAGACGCACGAGGGGGCGTCGTCCCACTGATCCTATATGCCTCTGACTTCATCTCGCTCTGGCCGAAATCTGAAATAACACAGTGCACGTCGTCGTCGACGAGGACGTTTGCCGCCTTGAGATCGCCATGCAGAACCCCTTTGCCATGCAAGTACTCCATCCCTTGCGCAATCTCCAACATGAACCTGAATAAATCTCCCTCCCTCGGGAGCACGACCTCCTTCTTCCCTCCGTGCCCCTCCTCCCAGATCGGGAACACCGCCCTCCCACTCGCACTCGCACTCGCGCCCTCCGCACCCCTCTCGACCCTCTTCAAAAACTCGACCAAGCTGCCCCGCCGCATATACGCACACACGAAAAACCACGGGGGCTCGCCGCACGCGCTGCTCGCACCATAGAGCTCGAGCACAGCCCGGTGGCGAAGGCCACGCCACACCTGCACCTCGCGCACGAAGAGCTCGCGCGGCGTCGTCGGCGCCAGCACCTTGATCGCGACTGTGCGCCCGCGCCACGTCCCGCGGTACACGTCGGAGAAGAACCCCATGCCGATCTTCTGCTCGCGATCGACCTCGTACCGCGTGATCGTCCACGAAGGCAGCGAGGATGTCGAGATCCCCGCGCCCCGCGACATCCGCCGGAGGGCGTCGATCCCAGACTCGATGAACTCGCGGTCGAGCGTGTCGGTGTTCGCGCCCCATGTATTGGTGTTGGTATCAGCGCCGGCGCTGGTGCCGGGCGCGACGGTCTCTATTCCTACGTCCACGCTACCGCTCGACCCGGGACTCGCCCCGGACGGTGTAGTCGACGGCGACGGCGACGCACGCGCCCCTCGAAGTCCCAGCCCCCATCTCTTCTTCTCCTTCTCCCCGTCCTTCGCACCCTCTTTCTCCTTCCCCACACTCGCACTCACACTCGCGCCACCGCCCCCAACGCGCTCCAGCGCCCTCTGCAGTGTCTTGATCGCCTCTGGCATCTCCTCCCTCCCAATCTGCAGCAGCCGGCAAATCTCCGCGTCGCTCCCCTCGCGGAGCGCGGCGCGTATGAGAGCGCGCAGGTCCTCTATATCATGCGCGAGGTCCTGGGCGTCCTGCGAGGCCTGGACGGTCTGCAGCGCGGGGAGGACTTGCGTGGGTTGCAGCGTGGGTGGCGTGCGCGACGGCGACGGCGACGGCGTGCGCGATGGCGCCAGGGTCAAGGTCGACGGCGTGGGCGTGGGCATGGGCGATGCAGCGGGTGAGGTGGACGGGGAGGGGAACGCGACTGAGAGCGTCGGCGTCCTAAGCTCTGGCGGAGATACGGGTCTCGCCGTCAGCGCACTCTCGCTTGCGCCCATAGGAGGCGGCTCCATCCCGCTCAGGCCGAGCCCGACGACCTTATGGTTTCGCGCGGCCGCGTCACTCAGCATCCCAATCAACACGCGCTGGTCCGCGCGGCGCTCGCGCTCGACCTCTTGCACGTTGCGTAGGATGCGGATCTGGATGCTGAGACCGAACATGACGAGCGCCTCGGTGAGGCCCGCGTGGCACGCGCGGATTTTGGCCTGTATCTCGTCGCGCTTGAGGTATCGCTTGAGGAAGGGCCGGTGGGCCTGTTTGATGAGGAACGCTTGGACGGCGTGGTATGATCTGTGGAAGGGGCGTGAGTAATTGTGGTAGTGTATACGAGTTGATGCGCGTCCTTTGGACGAAAAGGTATGGATGTGGGGTATCCAAGTATAGCATCGCACTCGAAGTGGTATATGGGCAAGCATGAAATACGTACTCTGTAAGTTTGGCAATGGGGGCCTGAAGCTCTTCGTCGACTTGGTCGCCGGCCTCTTTGACTTCTTCCCTTACCGAAAGCAGGATGTCTGCACAACGGTCGGTAAGCCGGAGACACTGTAAGCGATTCGTCTTACAATACTCGTCAGTCAGAAAAACGAAATAAAAAATCGAGAAAACATACATCAACTAATTGCAACGCGTCCCATATCTCAAGGAGGACATGGGCTGCAGGAGCGAGTCCTGGAACTGGAGCAAATTCAAGGAGCGTGATACTATTGAACAAGACTTCGTGTGCAACGTCTGCTGCCGTACCTAGGACAGACGCCGCCGCTTGTCCGACTCTCTACGCTCTCATCAGTTTCCCTCCCTTGGCAACAAATCCAAAACTCACTTCGCGGGTATGGAGCCACCCCTCTGACTGCGCTTCGGGAACTGTGTTCTTCCTCTTTGGCGGGTCCCTCCATGGCCGATGCTCCTCAGTTTGCTCCTTCCCGCCCCACCAGTTAGCAGGGCTTCCCATCGGCGGTGTCGGTATCCCGCTGTGTCGCCTCAAACTCACCGACCTTTCCTGCTCTTTGACGCTGTCTGCACTGTCCTTTCTCCCTCCGTTCGCGTTGCCGCCTATGGAGATGCCAAAGACAGAGAACCCACTACTGTGTTCGGCGGGGGAGGCGCCCGACTCTGCTGCAGACAAAAGTCGTGAGGGAATGGCGGAAATTGTCTGGCCCCTTGAGCGGGCAAAGAGGTCTTGGGCTGGTGAGAGAGGCCGAGAGTGCTGCGTGGCTGCGCTTGGGTGGAGAGGGGAAGTAACGGAGGACGAGCGGCGGTGTGTTGCGGGGGGAGGGGATGGCAAAGATGAAGGAGACGGCGCCATTGCGCCTCAAGCACTGTGTTATAGTAGAAGTAAAGTTGGAAATAGAACGGAAGCAAATTTGCAGAGATGCTTATATACTGGCGCTGCTGCGACAATCCGCTGGTCCGATCACATTAAGGTCAGTGCTGTAAGCAAGGCTTGCAACCATTATCATCACCATTCTAGTGAAACCTCAATATGGCTGAGTGATCTCATTGTCACATGTACTCAAGCTCGCTCTCAACAAAGCGTCTTCTCACCTAGAAGGAGTCACTGAACGTCCTCTAGCGCACACGAAGCGCCAGTCCCTCGCCAGCTACACTCAATACACCTCGTCACTTCCCACACCTTGCCACACCCGATCATCCATTCCATTCTTCTGTCCCTAAGACAAACAGCCATCACCCCTCCTTTTGTTTCTCTACCACTGCACTGCGCAGCACAGGCGCTTTCATTGATGTATCGGTAGACGTATTCCTATCCAAATTAGTCGGTCTGACTGCCGTCATCCATGGAGTCCACAAATTCCCACTAAACCTTCGCGGAGCATGGGCAGTGTGGATCATGCACATCCCCTGGATCCATGGTGAGATGGCCGAGCGGTCCAAGGCGCCAGACTAAGGTACACACCTCGGCGGTGACTTCCTAATCTGGTCTCTTCGGGGGCGGGACTTCGAATTTCCCTATCATCATGTTTTGTTCCTTCTCGTTGTCGCTTCTCAGTCTCGATGACGCTGGATTCTGCCTACCCACAGCGGTACACCTAACGCGCACGCAGGAATTTGTGCTTCATTCATTCACACCTCGAGACATGATTTACGCCAAGATCCGGCTTGATATCATGGAATCCCGCGTCGGTACCCCCGAAACCTTCTCACTCAACCGATGCTATGTACTCCACTCTAATGATTCGACTGCCTAGATGGTGAAACATCTCCATAACACCATGGTGAGATGGCCGAGCGGTCCAAGGCGCCAGACTAAGGTGAATACCTCTGTCGGTGGTGACTTCCTAATCTGGTCTCTTCGGGGGCGGGAGTTCGAATCTCCCTCTCATCATCGATGAGTCGAACACGTTATTTTTGCCATTCACACACATACATGATTTACCCCAAGATTGCTCCCCCAACCCTATGAACAGGGCTTGGAGGTTGCATGTCTCTGAGCACACTTTTTGTCATTCACACATACATGATTTACGCGATCGCGCCCCCGGACCCCCACGACAAGCATTGATCCTTGCCTCGATATTGTGTCAGCCTCCCTGTCGTCATGGTGAGATGGCCGAGCGGTCTAAGGCGCCAGACTAAGGTGATCCTAGATGCTGCTTCCCTAATCTGGTCTCTTCGGGGGCGGGAGTTCGAATCTCCCTCTCATCATCTGGTAGTGGAGTCCACAGCACATTTATCATTTTTGTCATCGACACCCACATGATTTTGACCAAGGATCGCGTCCACACCATAACGACTTCACCCTTATAATCATCCCTTCAAGAACACACAATAAGCATTCGCACTCGCCTCGATATTGCGCCAGCTTTCCTCCGCCCATGGTGAGATGGCCGAGCGGTCTAAGGCGCCAGACTAAGGTATAATACTCGGTATGGTTTCCTAATCTGGTCTCTTCGGGGGCGGGAGTTCGAATCTCCCTCTCATCACGACACGTCTTCCATTTTCGTTCTAGGTTTTCTATTTGTTCCGTTCATCCTCACACGAGAAGCCTAAGGCTTTCGTACCCCCCACTTGATATCTCTGAATCCCGCTTTCGTGAATCTGTCCTCTAACCCTTTCAATACCGTTGCATCGCCCGACCCACCGCGCGAATTCAATCCAACACGCAAGAAAACCGGGAAATAGAATAAAGTTCGATTCCAGATCGATTCGCAAACGGCTATCATAGCCACGCTCCAAATCCAACTTCTGAAGAGCTCTCGCGACCGACGATCCCCCCAGCTTTCCCGCCCTTTTAATACCTTGCACATCGTCCAAGACACCACGGGCACCCGAATCCAACGCGCATGAGAAACGGGATATAGAATAATGTTCAAGACCAATTCTCGAGCGGCTATCGCAGCCACGCTCCGCTATCAGCTTCCGCGCGTTTCGCTTCATCTTTTTGTCTCTTGTTCCCAACCTATCCGAAGCTGATCCATCAATCAGACGTCTAAAGACATTGCGATGATTATTTCATGATGGCATAGCTTCCAATCTATCAAAAATCAATTAGTATACAGCAAGACAAACGGTGGTATATAAAGAACTCTAGGACAGTGAATAAATTGCTGATTTCAAAGCACTGTCCAACAATGCGAGTAGATATTCAAATATGCCTTCTCACATACATACCTTTAGGACAGAGCGAGAATTGGTATCCTGCGAGATCGGCCTAACGAGGTCGGATATCCTTCAGTGCACGACGACGTTTGGGGGGTCGTTCTATCATGAGTGATTTGGATGGCTGTTCACTGCCTTTTCCGTTCCTTTTTGTTGCTACTATACGTCTGCGGTTTGGCGCCTGTCTCACCTTTTTTCTCACTTTTTGGAGGGATCAATCCGCGATTGTTCTTGCACTTGCCGGAGTGAGTATGATCTTGCGCCGTCGGGAAAATAACAGGTGGGTATTGCATCTTACATTTGTTCTGACATTTGTTTTTTTTATATCAGGTTTCGGGTCCCCTCGCCTGTTGAGTCGGTGCGGGTAATACGGGACGTTGCTTGGTGACATCGACGATACAAATTCGAACAAGGCATTGCTTACATACGAGAAGAGAATAGCAGGAGAGTCGCACAAGGGTTTTCCCTCCCGCTTATCCCCTCCGGAACTCGGAACCGTAGATCCTTGTCAATGTTTAGCGTTTTATTTCAATCTTTGATGCATCATTACAAATTTGTATGACTCACACCCCACCTCCCTACCGTATCATGATCCGCGAGTGAAGGGATAGTAGTAAGTTCATCATTATGCATCCATCTAGCTCCAAACGCAGCGCAATAGAACATTCAATGTGCAACCTCCTTAACCTGGCATAGCCACGTTAAAAACTGGTCCTCCAAATATTTTTCGTAGGAAACATGATTAACTGACAGGATGTCCACGTCAACCCCTGGGTTGATGTTGTGATGGCATAGCAATTGCTCAGCCCTGCGAATTGACTGTTTATATATACTATCGTCTGTCGTTCCTTCAGCCTCATCCCTCATAACCCTCTTCGCTCACTTAGCTCGCCATTCTATGCTGACAGCATCCAAGTCTGGAAGAAACCTCTCATCAGTAAGTCATCCATGCATCCTGCGCAAACAAGTTTACGACCTTTTCCTCCCGTAGCTTGCCACCGCTTGGCAGAAAATACGGGGGCTGTATTCTGAACGGAGACCATCGCCACCGACTCCTTCTCGAGAGCCTACCAGACGAGCACTCCTCATTGCAATAAATTATACCAACGTCCCTCAACCGTACCGTTTGAAAGGTCCACAAGAAGACGTGGAACGACTTAAGAATCTACTTATCAGTGAATGCGTTTCTTGTGGATATCAATCTTCAGATCCATTGATCAATCTCGATGATGTAGCTCAATACAACTACAAACTCGAGAATATCACCGTCCTGAGCGATCAAGAGGGGATACCGGCTACATATTATCCTTCGAAGGAAAACATTGTCTGTATCAGCCCCCTACCTCTACTCGACAACTCCGCTAACCTTTTTTCAATGGAACGCCAGTTGAAGTATCTTGAAACATTCTATGAAGGCCAGGAGCCTGGGGACCAATACGTCTTCTTCTGTGAGCCCATCTCTTCACTCCGACTGCTCAAAGGTTGAAAACTATGTGGTATAACAGTTGCTGGCCATTCGTTTCAACTTGACACAGAGACGGATGACAACGAGGAGGATGAGAAGGACGAATGTATGTGACAAATCATTGAACTCTGCGTAGCAACCGTCTCAGGCAATCTGGCGGACAGTTCTGTTACCAAGCGTAGATCATAATTCGGCAACTTTCGAAAAGCTCAAAGAAGCTGCATGCCTAGGAAAAGGTCTTCGAGAAATAGCTTCTCGTAACTCAGCGTTCTTCGAGAGAGAAGATGGTATTGTCGACGATGTAGGACCCCGAGATTTTTTTTCCTGGTTCATTCTCAGTTGTCAACTCTTAGATCCTAGAAAAATGCCTCGTGAAGCCTTTGCATCCTGAGAGCCGCCTGACTGTAAGCGGTTTCTGGTTTTTGTGTATCAGCAAGAGTAATAAAGGGCAATAAGGCAATATTTGACACTTGTCATTCAAACACTTTGCTTGGTGTGGTCACTTGTTCTATCACGAGGATTGGTTACCGACTGTGATAGATCTACCCCATCATAGGTGCAACCGAGTCTGTAAATGGACGAGCTACGGTAAGTCAAGCTTTCCTTCTTCTTTTAATGTGTTGGGGGTTAACTTTTATACTGAAGTCCGGCGAGCAAAACGGCGTTGTATGTCTCAGTCCGCTTCCAATATCGTCGCAAAACTCACCACATCTTATCGAGTCTACGAAATTTGTTTCAGGATCGGCGAATTGCAGTTGTTCCGGCTGATCACACCAGGGTCGCCAAAAAGAACAACACGCCCCACTGACAAGCCACAGATTTGTAACGGATACCGGGACAAATGTCGTCGTATCAAAGGCGTTAGGAATAACGTCGTGAGTTCCACATTTTTTCATCTTGGATCGAGTTTAGCCGAACTAATACCCGTAAGTTATGTCTGTCCGCCTGCAAGGACTCACAAGAAGTTTTAGAACACTCTAAGATTCCGTCTATGACTCGAGTGAGTCTTCTTCAGACATGTCTGAAAAGATATACTCAGCGAGAACAATATAGGTATTGACTGACTTGCTGAGTGAGCATCATGTGCTTTAACGTATCTTAACGGCAAGCATGGGTTGACTCTATGACTAAGAAAAGAACCCTCGTCCCACTCTCAAGGAAACGATGCGTGCTGTGAGGTGAGCTTAGCGCTAAAGGTCCATAATTTTCAAGACTGTTGATCATTGACCACGTAGTGCGCGCAAAGCGGAAGCGTGGCTTGATAAAAGAGAGAAAGAATCTCCTCATGTACGCGTTTGCTCTTCATGTACAGTCATGTGTAAATGCTCACAGGTCGCGGCTCTAGCTTTCAAGCCAAAACCCCGTGGTACGTTTCGTTTGGTCGAGAGCGAAGCGCGATAGAAGAAAAGAAGCATCTCCTCAGGTAAGCGTTGATTCAGGAAATAAAACAGTATATCGATCTTGAACTCATACATGGCGATTACAGTTATCAAGCCAAAAGCCCGCGGTATGTTTCATCTGGTCTGTTCAAACATGATCTAATTATATTTCTTTCTTTCAGAGGATGGATTCATTTTTGTATCTCTAAATCCATCGTGACATAGCACGCCATAAATCATCTACCGTGACTCATCCAAGATCTACACCATCTTCAATTATTATCATTCAACTTTATCATCACCACATTTACGTATATTCCTCGCCTAACTTATGGAATTATTTATACCTCTACTACCTTCGCGCAAATGGATATTACATCACACACGTTACTTTAGCATGATATTGACGACAACAATATAGTCAACCACCTTACTATGTGTACCAAGATTTTTCCTCCGCAATACGAAAAATATAAAGCACGAGGACATTTTTGCAAATGAAGGACGCTCTCGGAGAGGAATTTGAAAAATAACACAATGAATCACTCGTCGTTCACTTTTACATACGACTAATAAGTGTAGAATGGGGTCCTCATCTGGGGGAACATACAGTGACAATGCCGGGTAAGGACAGGTAAGTTCAAAGTCTGGTCCTGTAATGACGTAACTCGGAGGTAAGGTTCCAAAAGACTCATAGATTGATGTGACTTCCTCACACAGAAACTTGATTTTCCATGATCCCTTATCGACTTGATGAGCGGTGCGATAATCCTCCCATACTTTGAAATGAAAACGAGAGATTTAGGTTGCACCGAGATAGAATCCTGTTTAGCGCTTCAGCATGAAAGTCAACATTGGGAGATGGTGAGAGATACTCGTGTAATGAAAGCATAGGATGATATTATGCGGTACTCTTCCCGAGCTTCAGATTTTGAGATAGAGGCCTTGGATGTTGAGTACTTACTTCAGCTTGGATTTGAGAACCTAGATTGCACGCCTGAGGAAAAATCCTTGCCTGAGTTCAACCTGTGGAAAGGAAGAGCCCTAGACATATCCTGTAAACAATAAGTAATGCACCCTGTAACTTGAAATTCTATTGTGTGGTCTCAAAGTCTGCTGTTAAATTATGTTCCCAAATCTCGGTAGAAAAAGGTAGGAATGCGGTAGGAGAACATTAAATCGAGGGCCATGCGTTACACAGGGTTGACAAGTTTACGACCTCGGGAATCTCGGTTCAAGTCAGCAATTTGTAAAAGGTCAGTACAAAGAGACGTCTGGACACCTTTGCCGTCTCTGGCGTCAGCCATTTACAATGCGCAACCTGAACCATACGAAGTATTCAGTTGTGTGTACCCATTTCTCTGGATAGCCCGGATTCAGTTTGGTTTTGGTCCGAAATAGGAACTTATTTGGTTCTCCGCGATTGCATCCATCAATGGTGCTCTCATGCTGTCTAGACAAAATTATACAATTTGTTGACACACATTTTGTTTCACTAAAGCATGTACTCGTAGTCCAGATGCTATAGACATACATCACGTTTGACACACCGCATCCGCAAATCCTTGAAATCCGAAGGGCCATGGGTCCAAAAAAAATATAGATGTCGGGCGAGATGCACTCAACTGACATGATTCATCGCCAAATTCCATCATCTTTTCTTTGCTGATGACGGGTCTCGTTTGCCCAACTAATAGTTTTGCTAATATACCAATGTTCTTCCTTCACTCATGCTCGTCTAGTGTTCCGGATATGACTGGTACTGCTCCCAATCCTGATCCGTCTGCTCCGATGTGTAGACTGGTTTTACCTTCCTACGAGCCAAGTCTAATCGGATCTCCTCTTTATCAATACATGAGCGCGCGCCCTCTAACAACTTAAATACCGAACCTTCCGCCGTCCAAAGAGAAAGTCTCACTTCCACCACTGTAATCTATTCAAATATGTGACTTCTGCATCAGAAAGGCGTGTGTTTATCATGCAGCGATCAGACAAAAGAGAAGAAACTTTACAGTCGTCTCAGTAATTCACATCGTAAGAGCACTAGTATAATGGGTATGAATATGTAAAGTTAAGGTCCGTTATAAATCATACTTCTGTCAGTCTGTGAACCATGTTAAAGATATAAGAAAACACGAATTACTGGACATCAGTCATATACCTGGATCTATATGGCTTATGTCTTCAGAAACAAGGGGTCAGATCAGGTTTGAGAAACATGCACGACAAGGCATACCGATTGGCGACTTGAAATTGTGCACTAGATAGTTTATTTTCGGAGTTTGTGCATTAAGCTTCGTCGTATCTGACTCTCGGAGTTGATCAACGGAACCCAGCTCAATATCATCACCTCTTCTCCGGTTGGGTAACAACGGTGGCAAACTTGGAAAAGTATCCTGGTCCTCATGAACCCAGTACTTATCCACTGACTCCAGGCCACGAACTGTAGGTGAGCAGTAGTCTTTCTCACTTATATTATCCATTTCAAGCCCGATGGTCTGTCGAGGTAGGGAAGTAAGGAGGCACGATTTGGAACCTGTTTGTGTTTCATATTTGAAAGTCTGCGCTGAAGGCCGTATCGCGTCCGTGCATGTGAATCCGTTCTGCGACATAAGAATGCCGGCGGAATCACATTTACGTTTATCGCGGATTGTAATTTCACCTTCGATGGAGCGCGGGAAAAATATCTTTCATGGTGCACATAAACAAATGCACTTATACAACAGAGGCATAAAGAACATACAAACAGGGTTATCATCGAAGAAATTGAGCAGCTAAGTGCTGATATCATCGGAAGGAAGTCTGTACACCACGAGATCAGGATTGCCAATGTTAACCGTTCACGATATACTCACCCGCCCAAAACATATTTTCGTTTATGTAATGATGTGAGCGTATGCCATCAATACTCAGAATTAGAAGGGGAACAGTGAACAGAAAGCGGAAGAAAACACGAATTGTCTGCCAATAGGTAAACATGTCAGTCTTGTGTCCAGGACTTTCCTATACGCATACATTCAGTTCAGACACCTTCACCAGGCGCACAATTGTATTCGTGTGAACGCCTTGATTTCTCTGGCATGTTTATAGGTTCACCTGATGCTGTCAAAGACTGCAACTTAAAATATGACATACCATATTATCGACGAAGCCTGGGAACGAGAACCTAGCCAAATCAGTCCGAAATGCTGGTCAGCCTTGTGAACATCCGAGAAGCATGGACTCACAATGCAGGGATAGAAAAAAATGTTAATGAGATACTACCCAGGCATCCTGCCAAAAACGTATACACTTCGGACTGCATCATGCTCCTTGGTCAGCATCACACATTTTATGGACACATGTCGGCTGACTTTGAGTGGGTCGGAATGTGTAGTGATAGTGATGATTGGCATGCATGTGATGGCAATAATTGCACCGACAACCCACAACTTGAAGTGGAAACTCTGGAACCAATTTTGCTCCACGGTAGTACTTGCGTTGATGAGGAATTGCCAGAAGCACAACTCTAAAAATGGATAATCAGATTGATACATGGTGTTGGTCACCTGGACAGAGAATCGAGCGATCATCATACCATACCTTCCAAATGAGTGACCCTACGGGTACCAGGCATTAACACCTGGATGACGCCCATGTGTATAATAAGCTTATACTTACATTTCCAGGCTCCATGCGATGGATAAACACAGCGTCAGGGGGAGATTAAATTTTTGAGCGAGGGGACTCCATAATTCAATCGGTTTTGGGACGACTGGGTGTAATGAATTAGATGGGGCGTCGATGAAATATTGCCTTACTGTCGTGGGAAGGGAGTACGACAAAGCCTTCACAGTACTTGATAGACGCCAAGCCAATAGTGAACGCTCCTAATAACGGTATTGTCGATAGATACGAGTACTAGCAGTGCAGTCAATTTCTGTCAGTCACAAAAATCGTCAGGGTGAGCGCACCGTCATGAAGCGCTTGAACGTCCCAGAGGTTGTATTCCATCTATATCGACACTAGTTGCCACAGATACTGGAGACACCGTCAATCTTGCTTACCTGAGGCATCTGAATTGATCAAATGACCACAGGTGGAAGATGAGGAACATCCCTAACTGTGCAGCTCTTCGTGAATTGTCAAGGATGCCTAACTGTGGATAAAATACCCACCAGAGTTGTCAAGATGGCCCATAGCAATAGACAGGCAGGCGAAAGATGGGACATGGGGGAGTAATGTTCGAGGGAACTAGCAAACAAAGGTCCCCTCCAGACAAGTTGTATTGTAAGGATTAACGAGGGCTCGAATCAGGAAGAAGTGGATGATCAAAACCAGTCTTGAAAGATAGATTGAGCATAAATTCTGGAGTTTCCACGGGAAGGAACTGACAGAACAGGACTAGCAGTATGGCAGTGATCTCTACAAATGTCAACAGAGAATTTACGGAAGACCATATTCGTGTGATTCACTCAAAGAACAAGACAAGAGGGAACGTGGATTAACATCAGCGCTGGAAGCACGGCACACTTCAAGCTTGAGAGTAAAAAGATACCTATGCCATAAACAAATTGTCCTGTGACTCCGATGTCCGAAGACGCCGGACAAAAGACAGATATTTTTTGGTCCCAAACCCCGTGTTTCATGGCCCCCATCAGTCGCAGATAGAGATAGTATTGGTCTCCACTGGACAGTTGATTGTATTCTTCCCGCTCTTTCGTTTTCCTTATTCTCCCCTCCACCTCTGCTTCAATCCAAAACTGAGCATTTCACACCAACGCACAACCCCCATAGAGTTTATACAATTTACAAATGTCCAAAAATAGCCTGCGGAACATAACGTTCCTCCAGATACTTCATTTCTTCCTCTGTCAACTTCATATCCGCCACCGCTACTCCATTGATAGCACATGAGAGTCTGTCCCGCGTCGAACGAATTGGGCTACACTTACCTATAAGTTCCTCCAAATTCTTGAGACTTGTCGTGCCTACGATTGGCGCAGTGACTCCATCCTTTGAAAGGGACCACAAGACGGCGATTTGGGCCATTGAGAGATTTTTCTTCTTCGCAAGTTCTTCGACGCTTTGAGGGAACAGAGTAAGCTCGAGTTTATCAAAAAAGGAGACAATAAGTATTGTACCGCTTCAGAATCTCGGGTGTACCAGCTGCTTCGAAATATGGTTTTATGTACCTTTTCATGAGATCAAGTTAGAATAAGGAATGAATGAGGAGTGAAAAAACACGACGCACCTGTCTGTCTCGCCGCGCTTGGTCTGTTCCTCCAAAGGACGAGTGAGGAGTCCGCGTGCGAGTGGGGACCAAGGAATAGCACCGACGCCAAATAACTATAGCAAGTTCATGAATCAAGCCGTAAGAAGGGAGCGAAATTGCAAGTCAAGGAGAAAGAGAGAATTGTTAGGAAACGGATGGAAAGACGTACTTTGAGCGTAGGGAACATCTCCCTCTCTTCTTCGCGATACAACAAACTATGGTGATTCTGCATTGATATGAACGGTGTGAGGTTGTGTGCAATAGCATAGTCTGTTAAGCAAGGAATCGACTAGTCAGTTTGGCTGTGAACCTAGATAAAGTAATATTAGCACTTTGCATTTGGTGGACTGTACAGAGAATTTGCCAATGAGTGAAGTTGGAAGGAGAAGGAGCAAAAAGAACAAACACTGATAGGCGTGACACGAGCTCATGCCAATATAGCGCACATACCCAGCCTTGACAACATCGTGGAGAGCTTGCATCTGTTTTCAATCCAAATCAGTATAGTAGTATAGTACAACAAGACGAGTAAGGGACACGCACGGTCTCTTCAATAGGTGTTTCATAATCGAATCGGTGGCCTTGGTGTGAAGAGGTCAATATATAGGGGTGATATAAACATGAATGAACGCGTACATTGTAACATGTCAACATACTCCACTCCAAGGCGCTTGAGACTCGCTTGTACCGAGTCAAAGATGTGCTTTACCCCGCTACATCAGAAAATGAACAACGTAGAAATACAAAGCTCCGAACCTTTCGACTTAACCCATGCTGGTTAATATATCCAATCTCGTCGGGATTCACACCAGAGGCGACAAAGTTTGTTCCATAATTGCGTGCAACCGTGCTGTACACCTACGATATAATCGGGTTACAGTAAAGACTGCCTCTTTGACAGTACAGATATGTACAACCTTTGTGAGAATGACAATTTCTTCACGTGGGAGTTGCAGCTGTTTGATGGCTTTCCCAAGGATAATCTCCGAGAGACCATTCGAGTACATATTCGCGGTATCAAATGTCTGGATACCTGCGTCGTATCTTCAAGTAGTGGAAATCTCATGAGCCCTGCTCAATAGGGGACAACACGAAACACGAACGCAAATTTGATATGTTTGACCGCCTCTTCCTCTCCCAAGACCCAGTGCTGCCATTCCGGGTCTCCATATTGCATGGTCCCGAGAATAATCCTGGATACTTTCAGGCCAGAGTTGCCGAGACGGACTAGACGCCTAGTTAGTACCCCGTAATATTGAGAAACAAGAGTAAAACACACCGTAAGAAACCCTAGACTTGGGCTTCTCTGCTCTTGTTGTTGCCATATTCCGTGTCTCTCAGAAAGAAGATGAAGGTCAATATAATACCAATTGAGCTAAGTGTGTTATATGTATCTTACCAAGATTGAAACCTTCGGTTACATTTGCCGCGCTGCTTAAGTATGTGTACATACAGTGCGAGCACATGCGGGGTGCCGACGGTATGCCGATACAATGATCAGGAAGTAGAAGATAGATAAGGGATCACGTCGACGACGATAAGGCTATTTTCTATTAGTGTCATTCACGATCATAAGGTATGCTTCTCAGAATGTGATAATGACATTCTGTGCGGGAAGTGCGTGGGACACGTCCATTTTCATAGAAGAATGAGAATAAAGGAACCTGTAGCATTATAAAAGATCATTTTACAGCGAGAAGCCAAATTGGAAGGGAGGTGCCGGTCCATAACACCGTGTCAACGTGGACCTAGATAACAGGTCAATTAGAATGGTCGTCTGATTGCTTAGTCTAGAAGGACGGTCTAATTTCGACAGAACCTAAAAAGGTGATCTATTCACATTCGGTGATTGCCAGTGCAACAACATGTTCCGAGACAATACCGGTCAGAATAGCGAAGACGCGAACCTCGCAGCTCAACCGATGTCAGTTGCGACATTATCATAAAGCACTCTGCAAGCTCGAGCTCAGAGGTCGTGGAAAAGACACTAACGTAGGTTTGTTTCGGACCCGGCAAAACCCATAACGAAACTTCAAAAGCGAAGGGCTTCTCTATTCTCTGTCTAGTCGCTACTCACCTTCCCCGGACCACCTCCTGCAGCTCTTAATTTCTAGTTGTATAAATGCAATGCGTCGACTTCTATCAATCATAGGAGACTCAGGGTCTATTATCATCCCGATTTATATCTGGTGGCAGCGACTTTCTTTGTAAGACAATGTATCGTTGACTTTTTGTTCATTATAGTCACACCCACACAAGAGATTCACCTTCTATGCCATAAAAAGGCATGACAGCCCACCAAAGTCAAACTTGACGATCGTAAGAAGGGCAAAGTGAACATTACGAACTTCCACTGGGGTAGTCTAAAACTAGACAGGTCTTGTGAGTTATCGCCGTCGTTTTCATAAATCTCTCACTCCCTTCAACGATGAGTAGGCAACCGTATCGACAAAGCGACGCTGTCGATCAGTCAAACCGAATGACTATACCTCGTGTTCTCAGATGGCGGCAGAGACAATTTCCTCAATCACTTCGTCTGTTCTAGCGACAATAGCTTCATACTGTGACGCAGTCCCATTATTAGTCTATCAGCCTTGGGATTGTGGAAGCGGGTTCAGTTGTGACGATCCAACAGTAAACAAAGAGGACTCGCGAAGTAGGAAAGAAAACATGAGGAAGGGGTGCTAGATGTGGTGCGTTGCTCGTTACTTTTTTGCTTTTGATAAACCTCCCTGCCCTTTCAAATGTCCAGCGCCCCGCATCCCATGTGGCCCCAAAAGTACATCAAATCTTGTGTGGGTATATCAATAGATGCATTGCGTTCTTTTCATCAATCGGGTATGGTGTAACGGCTAACATTGCCGCCTTTCATATCTTCAAGCGTTCCGCGGCAGCTCGGGGTTCGATTCCCCGTACCCGAATTTTTAGTTTTCCAATCTTCTTTCCCTCGTAACAATCGATGACGAATATCGTGACGAATATCATATAGTGTGAGAAATCCGGCATTCAACCTTCTCATTACCACAAATGTTGAGCGCTGAGCGCTGATTAATGCTTTCCCAACAAGCTAGGTAACATTTCTACTTGATTAGATTAATCAGGTGATGGTTCTCGTATTTGACCACGTTCCCACCGCGTGAATGCTTCCTCGTAGCCATGAGTCCTGAACCCCCTTCTCGCAGTGAATACTGGTACGATGATGGATCCATCATTCTTGTTGTGGGAGATACGGCATTCCGTGTTCACAAGTCGATTTTGAGCCAGCATTCGGACGTCTTTGCAGATCTATTCACGATTCCCGAGCCGCCTAAGAGGGAGTTAGACTTCATGGATGGCTGCTCTGTGGTTCATTTGCAAGACGATTTGAAAGATTTCACAGAAGTCATCAAGGCAATCTATCAGCCGTTGTAGGTGATCAATCTCTATACTCTGAGATTCTCCATAGATGCCTCACACATTACCTGCGGTACAGTTACTTTGATAAACTACCTCAAGACGCCGACTTGCGCAAGCTTCTCGGATTCATCTCTGGGATCCTCAAGATCAGTACAAAGTACAATCTTGCCAGAATACGCCAGAAGTGCATAGACATTCTGCGTGACAGATTTCCAACTACGCTCTATGGATGCGACGAACTGGTGTCCTCCGGATACCAGTATAACGCAACTACCGTTGTCAGTGCCATCCCTCTCGCACGCGAGACCAACGTTCCTGAAATCCTTCCATGGGCATTCTATATCTCCACCAACATCGAAACCGACGCGCTCCTTGCGGATCCGGTCCTCTGCTGGCGAGACAAAGCGCTCTGTCTAGCGGGAAAATCGCAGCTATGGGAACGCCAGAAGGAGGATACGCATAAATTCCTATTTGATTTCGTGAAGGCACCAGACTGCCGCCATGGGTGTAGCTTGAGATTGCAGCAGATGACGTGGAGACATATGGAGGAGCTGCGGAAGAGACCTCACCCATTGCACGAGTATGATAATTGGGATTCATTGGGCGTTTGTACGTCTTGTTTACAGCGTGTGCAGGATCAGCACGCAAGAGGACGAGAGAAGGTATGGAATGACCTACCAAAGATATTCCATCTCGGGACCTGGAATGAGATTCACCAGGAGCAGAATCGATGATGGGATTCTAATTGCTGCATCTAATGCCAAAGAGTTTGTACTTCACATCAGAGTAAGAAATTCCACTAGTTCCCGCCATGATAAGACACTATCGATTGAATGACCCCTGGTGATATGAAGTATGATACACATCCTGAAGAAGAAAAACAGAAACACTTTTGATATTTCTAATTCCTGTCAGTTGGTGGAAACCCTGCGTTCTCCTACTACTCCTACTACGCATGCTACGAAATAATCATGTTACACTTACGCCATTGGAATTCAGGCTCGACAAATGAGTGTGTGGATGGGTAGCGGCGTTCAAGAGTGCACGTATAGCTTCTTGCACTATGAAATTAAGATTACAGGTTCAGATACTTGTATTTTGACATATGCTGGCTCCTAGATTGTAAGATGAAAAGGATATACACCGAACGTATGCTGCGTGTGGTTCATTGAGAACTGACATATAGATGGGGATTAGATATCACGGAGCGAGTAGTTCATAAGAAAACTTGACCCCAAGCGATGAATGACGCGGACAAGGTAACAAAATAACATTTTATGTACCTTCTTGGATATAGAATACGGATGGAGCTTTTATCTGCATGCCTTGGCTGATCTGTTCTTCTGGTGTCTCGGGGGCTCGAGTTCGTATGAGTTGTCATATAGTAAAAGTCGAATTGCTCAGAGATTTCAGGAGCAATTGGACCTTCCTATTAACTGAACGTGGGCAATGCTGAAAAACGTCGGCAAAGGTTTGCCTGAAGTTCGTGGACACATTGAAAAGTCCGTAAAAAACCCCGAGTCTTTGGATGCCTGTCAACATGATCCAGACCTGTGACCCTCCTAGATAGAATTAAATGATACAAGTTGTACCCGGAATGGGTAAGTTAGCATGTATCGCATACTAAGGAATGGGTAAGTGGCATGTATCGCATGCTGCGCATAGCGGGCTTTCTCGTCCCTGTGTATTGTCTTTGAGTTGAAAAACGTACCCGAAGTCGGACCTACCGCGCGTAAAATAAGCTTATATGTACGTACTTCGTTGTCCAGATATTGACTTCCCTATATTCGGAGTATCTGCCTAATCAAGTGACTATGAAGCACAGTGGAGCAGTAACAGTCGGTACAATCTTGACGTCAAAAAGGCTGCTCAGCAAGCACTTCGGAAAATTTGATAATCAATTCGTCCTTTGGCTTGAGCTCCGCTGCGAAATACGCCTTCGCACCCCCAACGCCCTTCGTAGCAACGGCGTTTCTTATACAATCATAAGCAGCAGCTCCATCTTCCCGCCGAATTTGACACACGAAGTCATGATTCTTGTTATACACGAACAGTGGTGCTGTACACGGTATTACTGTCTTCGTCTTATGGTTATATGGCACCTGTACTTTGATGACCATTATCTTCCCGGCGGTGAGGTTCTTTGGAATGTGGGCAGTGCGGAAATGAGTTGGGGGCGTTGTGTCTTCAACACCAAAAAACCGATTCCGATGGATCTCGAGGGGCATCATGCTCCCATCCTGCGCGTAGTGCGGCTTGACAGCGACGATATTGTCTGCAGAGAATGGCTGGCACGACTTTTTATGGGTTCGCCAATCTTTTTCTATCAAAAACGTCATTATCAAAATGCCTAAGAGTATGTTCGGCCTACTTTGACACACAACAGAACAGTACCGAGCGACATGGCATTTAGCACAATTCTTCAAAGACTTATCAGTCGCTCCACAGAAATCACATTTTTTCTCGTTCCTTGGCGCCTCCTGACCATTCCTCTTACGTATCCATTTCTGAACGACAGCAGTAACTTTTGGTCCAAATGTGAGAAAGGTTTGACGTGGGGTAAAACCATCTGCTTCCGGAATGTCCAAATCCGCCCCATATTCAAGAAGAAGTTCAATAGCGTTTGTATAATTCTTCTGGTAAGCTCCAAGCAGTGGAACCTCTCCGTAGCGATTTTGATGGTTAACATTGGCACCAGACTTCAGGAGCTCATGGAGAAGATCGACTCTGAGAGATTGACCAATAACCACATGGTGAAGAGCAGTCCAACCGGCGATGTCGGGTATATCTACGTTAAGACCTCGGGAGATAAGAAACCTAAGAGTGGAAAGGTGATCAATGCCTGGGAGGGGCTGAACGCGTAGAGAGCCAGATATAATGAGAGTAGCATATCCATACTCGTATGGTGTTTCGGTACAGTTCAGATCTGTATTGCCGCTAGAAAGACACTAAAAAAACTCTAGTTGTCTGGTTTTTTGGAACGCCAATAAACATACCTCTTGAATAAGATCCAGTCTACCGAAAAAGCATGCAAACGCAAGTGGTGAGAGCCTTGTTGCATCAAATGACATGCTTTCTACAGATACAAAACCAGTTGGTATGAGTTCATTAGCGTTTGGGGAAATCTACGTACGAAAACTGTATGATTTCCGTAGTTTTTGGCCCCCTTTGGCCAAAGTAATAAAACCCGGCGGGTCCAGAATATCCCTCATATCCTGAGTGACAGTAAGACCACCATCGGTGGATCTTAAGTTAGAAAGAAATGACGGAATGTCTAAATCTTCAAAATTCATTTTGTACAAGTCGACGATTTACCCAAGTGCGAGTTAGATATTTACGTTTCCTTTTTCGTCTCAAAAAGGAAATAATAATAATTTTTCTGTTTAATAATGATCTCCGACAACCCTGGTCTGCTGGATGTACAAAACTGTATATACAAAACTATGTAAGTACGTAAAGGAAAATGGTCGTCCTTTGAAGATCGCAATCATACTTGCTCTCTAGAAACACCAGGTCAGTAACTAATGCTAGATCAGAAAGGCGCCGTATGGAGAAGCAATTAGTTTGTGACGATGTACGCCTACGGGACGTAACAATCGATTGGAAGTAGAAAAGTCACCACATGACGAGAGAATCCAATTACAATGCAATCACACCACAGGGGTTTCGATCTCAAAAAGATTGCTCAGCCAAGACTTCAGAAACTTTGATGACTAATTCGTCCTTTCTCTTCAGCTCCGCCGCGAAATACGCCTTCCCGCCACCCACACCCTTCTGGGCAACGACACTGGATATACGATCATAGGCAGTGGCACTATCTTCTTGCCTAATCCAACATACGAAATCGCGTTTCTTGTTATACACAAAAAGTGGTCCTGCGCCTATTTCTGGCCTATTCTTCATGAGGTTATACGGCATCTGCACCTTTACAACCATATTCTTCGTTTCGGTGAGGCGTTTGGGGACGTGGCCCGAGCGATAGTGAGTCTGAGGTGTCGTATTATTAACGCCAAAAAATTGATTTCGAAGGACCTCAGTAGGAATGGTGTTTTCGCCCCGAACGTAAAAAGGTTTAACCGTGACGGTATTCCCAGCAGAGAATGGCTGGCAGCTTTTCTTGTGTAGACTCCACTCCTTCTCTGGAAAACAAGGTCGGAAACAAAAAGTATAGTCTAGTGTGCAACGTACTTTGGCACTCGACGGAACAGTACCGAGCGACATGACACTTTGCACAGTTCTTCAAAGGTTTATTATCCGTTCCACAAGAGTCGCATCGTTTCTCGTCCCTTGGCGCTTCTTGTCCGTTCCTCTTGCGCATCCACTTTTGGACGACGGCAGTAATTTGCGGTCCGAACGAGAGACAATCCGAGGGAGCAAGACCATCCGCTTCCTTGATGTCCAAGTCGGCCCCGTGCTGCAGAAGAAGCTCGACAGCTGGTACATGGTGCTTCATATATGCGCCGAATAGCGGAACCTCGCCGTACCGATTTTGATGATCAACGTTTGCGCCTGATTTTAAAAGCTCACGGAGAAGATCAATTTGAAGAAATTGACCAATTACGCAGTGATGAAGAGCAGTAAGACCAGCAATATCGGGCATATCCACAGATAGACCCTGAGAAACAAGAAACCTCAAAGTAGCGACATGACCAGTCTTGTCCTTGGGCTGCACACGTTGAGCGCCAGAAATGATGAGAGTAGCGTATCCAAATTCATAGGGCGTTTCGGTACCATCGAGCTTCGGAGCTGTGCCGTCGCTTATATGCTATAATCGCTTTGGTTATGCATCGTGGATAATGTAAGGAGGGTACCTTTTGAACCCAGATCAGACAACCAACAAAACAAGCAAATCCAAAGGACGAAAGCCTCCTCGGATCAAAAGTAGCACTTTCTATACAGAAAGAGCCCGAGTCAGCTCAAACTGATAAGTACGCCTCTGGAGACTCACGATCGACATACAAATTACGGAGTCTTTGACCCCCTTTGGCCATAGTGATAAAACCCGGTTTCTTGAGAATCTTCTTCATCTCATTCGTGACAACAAGACCACCATCACTAACCCCAGGACTTGAACAGAAGTTTGTGAAGCAAAGCTCGTCAGCCATTTCTGGAAAGGGAGAAAGGAGATAAGTTATATGCACAACCTGGTGACTGATCGACCCTCGACGTCAACAAGGTCAAATTTTCCTGTTTTGTGCAAGTCCAGACTTCTCGGACGCGACAAAACCTAATTGTGGCCCTCTTTTTGTTCCAAATTATCTGTTGATTATTCTACTTCTTTGTGGGGCCAGTAATTGTTCTCTTGTACTGTTCGCCAGCTTCCTTTGTCTTCGTTGTTACCTTGGCCTTTAGCAACGTCGTAGTCATCAAAGACAAACGGCATGGGTCTTGGGAAGGCCAACAAGGCGTAAGCAGTTGAGATTTCAGCATAAAAAGTGGTTTGAGTCGTAAAGGCTCTTGCATTACAACACAACAGACCCATACCCTGGTGGTTTTAGGACCTCGTCCATATACATTTATAGTTTACAGCCTAGAAGGTAACTTTTTCAATGATATAGTTAACAATGATCGATAATCCTCTGACTCGCTTGCTCTTCCAGATGTCTTCACTTCTAATTAATATACAGGTAAATGGGGCTGGCACAAACTTGAAGTCCGACGAACATGATTTCTTGAACTATCGACACCGGCTCTCCTCAATCAGGTCAACATCCGAATCTGACTACCCAACCCTTCTGCCGCACTGCAGGTCACACTGGAATGGGTTGGGGCCAGCCTATATATCAGATGGGAGTTTAGTCTCCGAAGAATCTGTCTCCTCAAGGCAGTCAGATGTCGCTGCAGGATCCTGCAGCTATCGTTATCTTCCTCTTCAGGATCCTATCGGAACGCCACGACGACCTTGTGCGACGTACCCGGGAGGCATGCATCATAATCCGGCGCCCCTTCGCCAGGTGGGTCGTGAGTGGGAGAAGTTCAGAGCCAATACCGTGAATATAGCTGAGTCAAATCAACCAAATCATGTATCTGTGGAGACCAGTGGCACTTCCCGCAACGTGGAGAAAATCTATCGATGGATGCGCACAGCCGATTTCCTCAGTGATCAAGATGAATACCTTCCTCGTCGACCTGCTCTGCCTCGTTTTGCGATTTCTCATCTTCCCCTTCCCAAAGAGGCGAGCCAGTTACCGCGCTTATACGCTCATAATTCTCGTATTCGCGCTTGTGCAGATGATGCAGTGCGGCGTATGCGTACGCAAACTGAGAAGCCCAGACAGAACTTTCACCCTTTCAGGAGGCATCCATTCCCCATTGGTGGCTCGAACCCCTTTCAGCCTATGCGGGAAAGTCTAAGTCCGGAAGAGGAGCCACTAGAACACATCATTCGTAGCTTAGAGCGCCTCGTCGAGGACGATGAAGATATGCTCGCTTATATTGAATCTCGTATTTCTGCGAAAGAAGGGATGCTACAGGACGTACGTCAACGCAAGGATTGTTATTTTGCGGAGTGCCGGAGTCTTTCTCCAACTCAAGTTCTTCCCCATCTGGATGAAGAATCCATTCGTCGGCCAGAACCTGAAGTAGACCCGTTCCACGATTTTCCTGTTTGTGAGATGTCCATTGCCATGGGATTGCACAATTCTCATTAAACGTGTTTTTCCTATGTGTTGTGCTTATAACTTTCTTGTTATGTCTACTTCACGACGAGAGAATTTTCACTCCAGATTTCATTTTTGTATGCCTCTTGATGATGTTTTTCCGACTTTCATGTACTACATAACGCCTGTTTACGACCTTCACACTGACATCCTTTTCGAGTCTATAATGATAATGTCAATGACTGTTTATCTTGGGGCGCGATCCTCTGGTCATGGAGTACATTATGGATATTTCCGCTATATATTACTACTATGTCCTTGGAATAATCCTGGGTAGGGTATCACTTCCAAAAGTATTGCAGCTTTCTAGCGTTGTATCTCAGAGATTCCTTGCGCCGGCGATACCCAACCCCAACGACTGCAGAACATCCAGCCCCTTCCTCCTCTTCTCATCAACAGCACCGCTCATCGCTGCATCCCACCAGCGTTCCGCCTCGGGAACGCTCCTCCATCCACCTTTGAAAAGTTCCTGCAGCTTCCTTTTGCTTCCTCCTAGCGGCCTTGACATCACGGCCTTTGCCTGTGCCCAGTGTGGGGGCGGATTGGAACGTGAATATGGCATGGCCGGACTACCGTCCGCTAGTGGAGGTGCGGGAACGCTAAAACCGTTGACCGCAAGAATCACTGCCGGCGGGACTGTGATACGTCCAATCTTGAAGCAGCACTGTGAGACGCAGATGGTATTGAGGATGGCGCCATCGGGTTCGTTTTGGGAGGAAAGGGAAGCTGTGACAGCTTTGAGAGCATCGGCCGTACGGAGAGAAGGATTATTGGTGTCGGCCGGAGTGGTAGTAATGGAAGTCTCGTTATCGGTCCGCAGGGAGGCGCTGAAAAGCGTCCCGTTAGTGTCAACGTCAGAGGGAGGTGTGGACTGCTTCGAAGTCTTCTTTCCCTTCTTGGAGGGCTTGGTGACGAATTTGGCTACGACATAGATCTGCAAAAAGAAGTTCGTTAGAATTCGAGTCGATGATTTTAGAGACGTACCCATTTCTGGTCCCAACCTCCGACACTCAACCTAACTTCGTAAGACGCTAACATGGGGATTTCGCGGATGAAATTGTAGTGTGTTGCTTGAAATAAGGTCAAACCATTATACGACAATCCGGAAAGGAGATCGGCACCTGCAAGTGCCATCCACCCTCCTGCGGAGAAAAACCTGGGAAACATGGCTAATGCAGCTTTGAAGCGCGCAGAATCCAATGTCTAGTGATTGGACAATCAAGGACAGCCGCTTGTTGTATAAACAATACTCGCCTTCGCGTAGCTTGAGTTGCTCAGATGACCATTGAAATCACTGTCGTCGATACCTGTATGACTATTCAACGAGGAACCTGCTGTTGCCTGACGTACTTACTAGCCCAGGTATTATATCGAATCAAATAGTTCAGAGGATCACTGCCGATGGGCGATATGGAATCCAGCCACTCATCTTCTGCCTGTATTTTGGCAGCCCTTGACTTCAATACATTCCGTAGGCGCACCAGACTATGCTGGAACCGGATATAAAAGACTGGTCGAAAGACGCGGACTTGTGAGACGTATTACAATCAGTTCCACGGGCCTCAGAATATAAGAAAAAAAATTACAACTTACAGTGCCATGCCAGAGGCCATGATCGGACATTCAACAAGACAAGGAAGAAGATAAGATACTTCGTCACGGATGGTGCGAAGCTGAGAATAGCATCAAATTTGGCCGACAACATAGGAACCAGTGCGTCCGCAATGTCAGAAAGCTTCTCAAGAGAAATTCTTGAAGAGACCAAAGCCATTTTGAATAAGTTTCCGGAGCAGAGTAAACGCGAGCATTTTAATTTTTGGGGCGGCCCTGGACAGCCGTCAATTTCATCAGTGACACGTGACGTTAACTACTCACATATAACGTGATGACCACCGTCTCCGAGCAGGGGGCGAGTGCTATCTCAGACGACTCTTGTAGCCTCGCTTTGCTGTTGTCTGCTAGATGTTGTCTAGAGGTTGTATTCGTGTGGCTATGCGGCTTCTACCTCCATCTCCGTGTAGATCAGGAGTTTAACAAATGATGATTCGGTATGGGGTCATTGGCGGCGATGCACTTAGCGTGCTTGATGTCGTTCCTTGCCTTCAAAGCTCTGATGTTAATGGAGATTGTCAATGCTTCTGTGTCGCGACTTTCTCGTGATCACGTCTTCGATACTTTTAAGATACCAATCACGATGCCCCTTCTTTGTGTTCAATTCTCGCTCGTCTCGCCAATAACTATACAATAGCTGACGGCGGTGTTATCTCTTGTTTTATAACAATATCAGTATTGGACTTATTCTTACAATATAGAAGCATATGTATACTCGACAAGGCGATGATAGTGCACACGCGACGAGAATCGGGACTAAAACGACATACATACTTCAAGCAATCTTCCCCATCAAGCGGCGTCCTTCTTCCACCTTCGCTTCGTCATTCGAGAACTTTCCGGAGATCACTTTCATCTCTCCTTTGAGTTTATCCAGAAAGCTTGCGCGCGAGCCCCTGCTCGACTCCCTCTTATGGGACGTAGGGTGCCCTTTGGAAGCCAATTCCCTTGGCGTATATCCCTCCGATACTGGTCGATGAGTCTTTTGGTGATTCTCAACAGGCTTGTCGAGGACAACGCTCGTCGTCCTTGGACGTGATGCCACCCTGTCGTCATTTAAAGTACGACTCACATCAACCTTCAACCTTGTTACTCCACTTTCTTGAGTTTTGCTTTCCTCGTATGCTGGCTTCGCAACCTTAAAACCCTCTTTGGTAGCTTTAGTAGCCAGATTGAGTTGACGATCTGAGTTGTCATCCAACGCCTTCTGATACTGCTCTTCCAGAGAAACTCCATTCCACTTGGCGTCGGAACCGGCAAGGGGGTGAGTACGGGCTTGTGTGTTGACAATTGACTGTCGAGTAGGCTACAGGCGACCTCAATCGATCAAATAAACGGCAAAAGAGCTGAAGCTAGTTTCTCACCTGCGATGCCTCGATCGCACTAACCGTATGAGAAGCCTCTCGAGTCTCTTCTGGTTTTGAGGAGGAGCTAACGTCAACGTCGATCGGTTCTGGACCTCTCGCAAGAAACTTATCACTTCCAAAGTCAACTGGTCCGAGAGATGCCGGATATGGGCTTCCAATAGGGGTATCAGCGCCGTGCTGCTCATGAGTTACATCTTTCAAACTTGCTATACGTTGGACTGCCTCCTGTTCATTTCGAGATTCTGAAGCCTCGGCGATGCCTTCATTGGTATCTAAATTCGACGACCTTCCCCCGTGACCATGCTTTGTTTCCGTGTGTTCGGAACTACGATGAGTCGTATTTTCAGTCTCCGAGCTAGAGTGCAATACCTCATTCTTCGGAGTTGTGAGGCTCAACTGCGAACTATATCGGCTTGGGCTCGACAAAAATGACCCATCAGTTGTTCTTGTGCTGAGGTCAGAGAAAAGACTTGACCTGCGTTCTGGCTCTGGATTGGTGTGTGACGTTAGATGGGAAGTCTCGATCTCATTTTCGTTGTGCCGAGGAACTAGATATCAAACTGTCAGGACCAGAAGAGCAGTAGTCATGCTATTCACTCCACCTGATTCTGAGCTAGCCAAAGCTACAGTTGACAGTTGATCTGGCGGTGCTTCACTGATATTTCTGCTATTCGCTGCACCAATATTTTGTGCTTGCGATAACATGAATGAGAATGGTGCCTACATCAGAAGAAATACATACCAATGTCCGAGGCATTTCCATGTTCTGGGAGAGAAATGTCTTTCGGGAGAATGGGATTTCTTTCTGTCGAAGGCGCTTGATCGAAATTGAGTACGATGACACAAGACAGAAAACTCCTGACTGACGCAGATACGAAGCCAAGTTGGCAGGTAGATATCGTTGAGCCGTTGCTCTTGCTCCCATTACAGCGTCCATGACATTTCTCTGAGTACGAATATACCCATGATGCAATGCAACGCCTCTCGAGTAATCATCTTCGCCTTCCAACGGATATGCGCCTGGTACACGTGGACCAGGTGTAGCTGTTCTTGAAGGTAGAACGAGAGAGTTTCGGTCAGCAGAATGCTTGATGGACGTGACCGTGTTTTTGGCCCATTCTTCTGCCGGAGTAGGCAATACATCATCCCCAATTCTTGGTGCGAGAGACACTGAACGTGCGGGGTGACTGAAGAGCATTAGAGTAAGTATACGTAGTCGTCGAGATCGGGAAGAAATGAATGGAAATGTGAGACCCATCGTATTTGTTCCGTTTCAAGACGTCGTCACATTCGATCGGATGATGTCATCTTTGATCTCCGGTCATGTTACGGAGGAGGGCTATGAGAACCATGAAGAGTACTTAGTTAACAGCTCATATTTAGAGATCTCAAATGAGTCTCGACATGTACATCGACCCCCCACTGGTATTCGTCTAATTTCACGGAGCAATTGATGGTATTGTTAGCTTGATCGAAGATTATTTTCGCTCATGTCATTTGAGTTGGCCCTTAGTCTTCAACACAAATCATGGTCACATACCGATCATTGAAGAAAGTACTTTGAGAGTTTGTCACTCACCATGACTCAGAGGTTGACTACGCTCTTCGATTGGCAAACTAGTATATGAAATCTCTGTAGTCCCACCTGCAATATGACAAAGATATGATGTGCCTCGTTCTAATCATCTTTGCCTGCAGAACTACTCATCGCGACCGTTGCCCTCACTGTCATTGAAATTGTCATGAAGAATCCACAAATCATTGACAAGATCTCTAAGATCGTCACCATCGAATCCGAGTGCTTCCACAGATGGTTTCTTCTTGAGATAGTCGTGAATAGCCGAGGCATGTAAGGAGAACAAATTTGCTGTTTGGCTGGTCGTGAAAAGAGAGGAAAACACAGAACAATAGTCTGGATGAATGGGAAGTCCTCGGCGAGGCGACGACGGGACTTCGATATCGCTGAATAAACCTGAATCTGTTGTGGGTATTGGATACGGTTCAGCGTGAACGCTTCCCGACGGCGTGACCGATATCAGTCTATCGACTCATAGTAAAGTCAGAATGATCGGCTTACCTAGAAAGAAGGCGATCGTTGAACGAATGTCGAGAAGACCAATCATCATAGGCTGACTTGCTGGCAGAAGTAAACCCCCTGGAGACGTCAAAACGCGTAGATTGGGAGTTGTTGGAAGAATTCTAAAAGGTATTGAAGAGGAGATAGCTCTACGGAATCGATTTGACTCACGTAGACAATATAATTAGCCGAATAATTGACCAATCTCGTATCAAAATCCATGGCAGATTTGAACGGGAAGATACCGGTCAGTTCACTGAAGGGAGTATTCCCTCGACAGTTTAATCCGTTGGACAACAATGAGAGATCAACCCGACTTCCTCGTAGCCTTCAGATAACTGAGTCAGTATCCATCCTATCAGCAAGGAATATTCCACCGGACCGAAGAGGGACTGTAACACTTTCGAGCATCGCAGAAACAATTGCGGAGTCATGGTAGATGTCTTCGGGCTTGACACGAGGCAATTCATTCCGCAGACTCGACGACCAAATGATACTCGGCTGAATTGGGACACTCAATGAAGAAATTTCATTGAGGCTGCGTAGGTACAATGCATCATTAATGGCATTCCTGATCTCTACCGACTGAAATATCTTGAGCATTAACCGATCGCACGACAAACTACGACTTACATCATCACTATGAAGTTGCTTTACAAGCCCAGTGGATAAAAACGCTGCCACAACACACGGAAGTTTCGTGTACTGGTCACGGACAGTAGTCAGAAAGGAGCTGGTAAAACCGCCGAAGCTCGTGGAATCATTCATGATATGGAGTCCCTAATGGCGAATGTTTTAAGTTTGATGAAGGAGGAATCCAGACGAAGCCAACCTGGGGAGCATCACATTCCTCGAGGGATAATCGGAAAGCACCATCCATCAATGTATGATCCTTCGCACTCGCCATATGAGCCGCAAGGACAAGGCAGCACACGCAATGATCACCTCATTATGCCGAATAAACGCAGATTGTCCACGATTCCAGTCTCCATCTGTGTTCTCCCATTCTGCAGGGTCCGGAAGCTGTTGTATCGTTCTGGGATGGTAGTAGACCTGACTAAAATCGGACCAGTATCGGATGTCTTCCCGTGGGGACTTCTTATCTCCTGATTGATGTGCATGTTCATTGCCATCTGACGAGCCAAATATTGAACGATAGGCGCTCTTGGGAATGGGATCTTGTCTATACTCTGCAATGTGTCCGTTCCTGTAAAGCTTCAAAAGAGCAAGTGATAGTGAATGATCGGAATTATCGTACCAAATCGCCGGAGGGTCCGCATCGAGCAATCGGTCTTCATTCACATAGTCGAGAGTGCTGCATTTGGTTAGTGCTCCGAATTTACCTGTCATTGAGAAGCCGTGAAAAAAGTGTCGGCACTTTTTGTTGTTTAAAGGCGTACTCTTATAGTCGAATGCAAGAAGCCTTGGACAATACGTTGAGCCTCCCTACATGATTATCGGTCAAGCTAACGTTGTCAAAATTTAACGGCATACTGTTGGACTAAGACCCTCTCTAAACGATACGTTAGAGTCGTAGATGGTTTCCGCAGAATCTGCGGTAAAATAACTCTTTTGCGTATTCCAGAAGTGAGTCCCAGTATAGTTTGATAGTTCCCCGGCCTGTATGTAGATTATTTCTCTCATGGAGGTGGTCAAAGTCCGAAAGAAAAAGAATACTGAAGAACCCGTGAGTGGCGGTTTATTCTCGGGTGATTGTCACGTAACGTCACGGTTACAATCCTACTCATCGCCGATCGCAAGTCAGTCTTGCGCCACTCACGCTCGCTGGCAATCTACACTAACTTAGCACAGTACTCGAATGGGCTCAGGGATTCCTCATAGTTAGAGATTTACAATAGGTTTTCCATGGTCGTGGGTGGGCTCAGAGGAATGCGTCTGATTGCCCACTAGGTGTTTTCAGCATGCCAACAGTACCTGAGATATATAATATCAAGAAGTAATGTCATAACCGACATTATCTTTCGTCAAGTGTGTTTGGATGACTACCTTTGACATGTTTTTCGTTACCTACACACCTCAGTTCATCTCAATAACGTTTGAGTAAATATGAGTCTGCTTCCGCGTTGTCTAGCTTTACGCTAGTTTTGTATCAAGTGTTGAGGTCCAAACTTAGGTCTCGTATGGAGTCCAGTTTTCACATGGTAATCATCACCAAATCTTGTTCATGAAGTCAAGGCCTAGCCCCGGAATTACATCGCTGGTTTGTCGGGGAGTTCCTTGGCGAGGACGAGCTGTAAAAAACAAATACGTTCTTCAAATCAAAGAAGCATTTAAGGTCGTCGAAGTTCAGTCAGCCTGAGAGTCTTGGCATGGCACTCGGCTCACATACCGATTGAAGCACTGTCAGTATATTTTCTCAAATATCCGAGGCTCCAACTTTTTAGGGTTCAAAACAAGTATTGTGGAGTAAGAATCAGATTTGAAGGTTCGAACGTGGGCCGACAAACTTCCGATAGGAGAGACGTTTATGTTTATCGCGATCAGCAAAGCAACATAGCTTATTTTGAACCCTCCTCGATCAATCAAAGATATCGGATACACATTGTGGGGTTAGCGGGTAACAAGCGGCCCGGGTCATACAAGCTGAAATTGACGATACCGTGCCGGGCCGCCATACCGACTAACCCTTTGTGTCGAGGATTGAGTCTTGTTGGAACTAAAAAACCTTTTTATGCGTACAAGTATACGTAGGATGGCCAACATCAATGTACAGAATGGTTGTGATCTCAAAAAAGTCTAAAAAAGACCGTCTCGTCTTATTGTCAAGATGTCTAGAGCACCACGCGGAAACTATCTAGGATTTTGCGATCCTCTGTTGTGTAGCTCATTGTTTTTCCTATCTCACCACGTTGCGAAATTGGAAACGACGGCGCATGACCATCCAAAAGTAACGGCGGGAGCCGCAACGATGAATCTTGGTCTCGTGAGTTCG
This sequence comes from Termitomyces sp. T108, assembly GCA_017657275.1. Lineage (NCBI taxonomy): Eukaryota > Fungi > Basidiomycota > Agaricomycetes > Agaricales > Lyophyllaceae > Termitomyces > Termitomyces sp. T108. Next base: position 3,401 of record JAGGAU010008313.1, on the reverse strand, counting down.
TCCCAGGCAATGGTCGGGGAAAACGACAATGTATCGCTGGCGGGGAGTGTTGAAGGGGCGAGTGAGGTGTGATGGGACTAGCAGAATAATTATACAAGGGTAGTGAATTGGAATTTGTTTGCGTCTGTTCCTCTAAAATGTCACTTTCGTCCGAAAAATGAGAAGAGCGATCGATTCGCAGATTGTGTAGCTTGCTGTTCATAAATATTGAATGCGGAACATGAACGTTTCGGAGATAGTCATAATTTTCTATGACAGGCAGAGCGTTATAGTCACTACCCTTGTGGTCAGAAGAAGCATTCAAGGAGGTCAGGATGAGAAATCGAAGCCTAAAGCCTGTTGTAGCATACCGAAAAATAAGCGACTAGATGCCATTTCCGGCTCTCACTTGACCCCGGAAGATGGACCGACACGGAGTAAGTTTGTTTAGTAAGACCATCTGGCTTGGATGGCCTGTCCTTTCGTCTCGTAGGTATAGGCAAATTAGCATTTGGGTCCGATGCTCTCTTCGCACTGGACCATATTACTTTCTGTAAGTGACAGCAGGGCAAGAAGACCAAAAGATCTGACCGTCTGGCAGCCTTGACATCCCTTTCTTCTTGTGTAGTTTCAACTTTCTCTTCATAGAAGAGGTAATCGCCACGCATTCTACTTTGGGACCTAGAAGTGTGAGTGCAAGAGATAAGCAAGAAAGTCAATAATGTGCAGGCGATGTGGTGTACCATCGTCTACCGTCTGTCCATCTCAAGAGCCCGCCATCGTCCTGAGCCTCTTCCCAGACATAGACGTGTCCACTTTGAAGTTCGTCACGTTCAGATGTTAGGAGGCGCCGTCGGATGATCGGAAGGATGTTTAACCGAACGGCTTCAAAAACAACGTGAGCGTCATGGGCATCACGAACATCTGTGTAGTTGCATCGATCATAGGCCGTCAATGACGAAAGGGAACGCACGAAGATATGGGTGGGTTACTACACCGTTCCTGATTGTAGCAGGAGAGACTGCCAAAGGATTCCTATGAGGGAGGGCTGATAGAGACATGTTGTGATCGAAAATGCTATGGGCTCTTTAAGGACATCTTTATATGTAATTGTCTTGAAATAAGGTGTGCGTGATGCAAGACCCTGACCGTTCCTCGTGGTCAAATCTGGGCCAAGTAGGCATTCGGAGAGTTGACGGAGCTCGACGGAGGTACTATGCAAGTAGATAAGAAGGAAATCTAGATTTTGGGTCGGTCATGATTTATTTAAATAGACGAACTATGTGGTGCCAGTTGACATATATCATGACTGTACGTGGATGTAGACCAAATTTGTGTGTCGGAATCCACAACGGTGTGTACATGTAAGGGGGTGTTTGAAACAAGTTGATGCACGTGTTTGATTTCGCCGGGCTTTTGACGTGAAATCACAAGCTAATAGTTAGGGGGGGTTCTAGATACTCAAGGGCAGTTTGACTAGCTTTGTTATGCGCTACAACAACTATCTATCTAGCTATCTGAATTTCAGCAACAATACTGCTTTTTCACAGTTGATACGCAGAGATAGCTGAGATGGAGGGAAAATCTCGGATATCCGAAGTTATTCCATCAAGAGTTACAGAAAACGGAATGGCAGGAAACTATATATAGGCTGAAGGCTACAACCTTTCTGTGGAAACGGAGATAAAGAGATAACAGATACGGCGAAGAAGGTATATAAAGAAAGTTTGATGTGGTCTGGAATTTGGTACCAGACAAATTTTGGCATTGGAGTGCAGGAGCTTCTTGCGTAGGGGAATGAGTAGCATGCAGCGCCCAGAGTTTGCCAGAAGGTACAACGGTCCATGCAACTACAAAAATATCCATGGATAGCTTATAGCCGAGTACAAAAATGCTACCTGAGGGTACCTGCCACAATCTGGGTGGTTATCTACGTATTGGTACACATTGAATAGACCCTGACTTGGCCAGACATGGCTAAATATCTGCAAGACTTGGTTGCCACCAAGGTCTTCTATGTATTGGCGTAGTACCATGTATAAATCATATCTGCTGATATAGATAATATTCTTTTTTTTTTTTGGTTCACGTCCAAATCAATTATTAGAAAGTCGCTTCTTTGATTGTACCAATAAAAGATGAATAACAATGACATGAAGTAACAGACACCAAGAATCCCACAGGAAAAATGAACAAGAACGAGTCCCATAGCAAGTAATACGTGAGCCGAACATAGCAAAGCAAAAAGAGCGACCAAACGAGCGAGCATCTTGAAACAGAAGAAGAATCAAAAGTAACTTAGTGGCGGCGTTTGGAGCTTGAAGGGTCGATGTGGCTTGCCAACCGTTCACTCTCTTGATCCTTCTACGAAGTTGCTGCCTTCTGGTCTACGTCCGACTGGCCCATCCCGTCCTGAGTTTGAGATACAGACTCTTCTTCATTGTCCTAATCCTCATCGTAACCCCAAGATGACGACTATTGATCGTGGTGGAAGAGGCCGTGATGGTGGCCGTAGTGGTGGCGCTCCCTATAGTGACGGCGGATGCTCTGGTGGTATCGCTGCCTTGGAAGGACGTCACAGACGACCACTTTCTGTATACCCACTAGCTCTTCCTTCGTATATATATATCTCTTTGACATTGTCGGTGTGTAATTGAATTGTAATTTGATTATCAGCTGTGCTTTGTGTCAATGATGTATCACCTGACCGTAGGAAACATAATTCTCAATGCTGGACCTCACTACACGTCGATCTTTTCTTCATTTACTGATGCATCTGGGACACACTTTTTTTCATTCGGTTCTTCTATTTCGTCGAGTGATTAATATTCGGCATTGTTCACTTTATGTTACATGGTATGTATGATCTATATGCACGCTGTGAAGCCTGCGTTGTCGCATTTTCATTTCGGAGACTTGTAGTATAAGTAGTGTAGGGGCAATGTCAACAATCCTGCAGTTTCAAGTGGATATTAGATAGGAGTTGAACCGAGACCTTATTTCGACCGTTCCGATCGTGCAACCAAGAAACTTCTGTCTCGGTCGTCATGAATTCACGGCTGACCCGACAAGCCTATAAAACACTGTGCGCCCACTTCCTGGCTTTGATTTTTGCCCCTACAACATGGCCCAGCAACCCAAGTCTAAGATGCCTTACGGTATCCATCCCCAAACGTCTTGATACTCCAATCTACTAATCCTTGCGTGTAGTCCGTCTAGGAAACTCCGGTGTAAAAGTATCTAGAATCATCCTCGGAACGATGCAGTACGGTACCCCACAGTGACAAGAGTGGGTCCTGGGTGAAGACAAAATTCAATTTACAATTCTCACACAGATAAAACTCTGGAATTCAGACGTTCGACACTGCAAATGTACGCGCCTCGGTTGGTGTACTGACTCTGACTCTGACTCGTGCAACAGG
>JAGGAU010008312.1:44746-56136 GCA_017657275.1 Termitomyces sp. T108 | reverse complement strand
CAACGGACACAGCAAACATTACGTGAGCTAATAGCTGAAGGCAAGGCAGTGCGGAACTCGTCTGGGTCGAAACTGGACGAAACCAAGGCAAAGCTGGAGGAGGTCCTGGGGATCAGTGACACGGATAAAATGGACCTTGCAATATTGGCGGCCAATAAACGTGGCGACAAGGCTTCTATGATCACCGCGCTTGAGAACAAAGTCAAACAGCTGGTGAGACCAACGCATTGTCGATCAACTTGTACATCTAAAAGAATTTGTAGGAATCTATGCGCGTTGCGGCGCCAACATCGCTGCTTTGTCGAATATGCATTGACCCATACAATGAGCCAACAGTTTCAACGGGATGTTGGCACACTTGTTGTCGAGAATGTTGGCTGCGCTGTCTTGGCACAACAAGACTGTGCCCCATATGCAAGCGTATAACTGGCGCGTCAGATCTAAGGAGAATTTATCTTTAACTTGCTTCCTATTAATGTGCAGGCGTCTTCTACATGACCACCACTAACGAGTACTCATAGGCAAGGAGCTGCTGCGTAGCGTGAATACTCTCAAAATATACCCAGAAGCCCGACATCAACTTTTGAGTTTTTAGCAGGACTCGGAATGCCCATGGGTCCCCTCAAGCATTTAGAAATGTCCATGGCTCATTCTGAGACATGTATTATCCTGTATGATGAACCTAGGACTGTCATGTTCCGCAGACGCACATGATGTTGAAGAATTTACTTTGTCAGAAACAACTTCAGAGGCAAAATGAGTTCCGATCACACACGCACAAACCATGAGCGAGTGATACAGGACCACATTGCATCGTTAATGTTGGAGAATTCACTTTGTCGAGAAAAAACACCACGTTCAAATTCCACACCCAGCAGGACGACGTTGCATCAACCTTGAAATTAGTCTCACAGCAGTGATCTTGAGAGCACTTATGCTTCCGGACCTATACCACTGGGATCCCATCAGTCACTCGTTCATCCTCAAACCAGAGAAAAGAAAAACGAATCCGGGGAAGGGGGGTCATATCTGGCCTAGTCAAGTCCTCACGTATCACAACGGGATAAACCAGCCGCACACGGCGGTTACACCGCATTGCAACAGGTGTCAGGGTGCGCCTTGCACACCACCACGACGTATATAATCACGTACCACCACCGGGCAAAGGTCAACGGAACGGGACTCACGACTAATGATGACAATGATACTTCATTCATTCAGCATGAAAGCGGTGTATTTGATGCTAGGCATTAAGCTAATGTACAAGGGAAGGGAGGGGGTGATTAAGCAAGAGGGCTGATCAACCTGACAAAGGCGTGAGTCGAGTGAGTCGTCAAAGCAACTGGGGAACACGCACTTGATAAGCGAGGGCTGGGGGTTACTGCGTGTGAAGCCGACGTAGATGATGAGCGGTATCCAGCCATAATGAAGCACGTTCTACATAGCGACCCCCAATGAGTTGAGCACGGCGCCGTTATACAGCGACGAGGAAACATACACGGCCAATTTCGACGACTTTTGCGATTCGTTCCTGTGAAGCGCACCCGCTTAGCATGGGCGCGGAGACGCAGAGACGCCGCGGGCAAGACACACCTTGTTCTCCTCAGACGGCATTACGAGCGAGCGAGAGTTTTTTTTTCGACGAGTGCGTAGGGTAATGGAAAAGAACACGTGCGGCAATTGCCGAAGGAAACATTTTTGGATCAGTCATTATTACTTTTCGTACGACGACGCAAGAAATGCCTCTGGGCCCATCGTCCTCTGCCGTGCACATCCACACGCCATCCACAGCGTCCGCGTCCAATGGCCCGTGAGTCCCTGCACCCTGCTCCGCTCACACACACACACACATCTATTTATTGATTCCCAGCCGCACACCGACAAGCATAACAGTGCACCCCGTCGCGCTGTTCTCCATCCTGGACCACTACCTCCGCCGCGGGGACACGCAGCCGCGGGTCATCGGCACGCTCCTCGGCACGCGGACAGACACCGACGTCGAGGTCAAATCGGCGTTTGCGGTGCTGCACAGCGAGACGAGCGAGCAGGTCGCGGTGGACATGGAGTACCACCGGGGGGTGTACGATCTCCATCATAAAATCAGCCCGAAGGACGTCATCGTCGGATGGTGAGCCCCCGCGCGGTGTTGTGAGTTCGTGGAGTTCGTGGACTGAACTGGTTTGTCGTAGGTACTCGACGGGATCGGATCTAAACACCTACTCGGCACTTATACAAAACTTTTACACGCAAGAAACGACACCGCACCCCGCGATCCACCTCGCGATCAACACCGGCGTCGAAAAAGGCGAGAGAGCAGGCGTCTCTGCGTACGTCAGGTGCGCAAATCAATAAACCCATCCTTTCCGTCCATACACCTACCTATGACCACCCCAGCTCCCCCGTCGGCGTCTTCCCCAAACCCGAAAACTGCGTCTTCGTGCCCGTACCCGTCGAAATCCGCTTCACCGACGCAGAGCGCAGCGGGCGTACGTCCCCCCTCTTCCCCTCTCCCCCCATCTCCACGCGCTCACACCGCACCACAGTGGACCTACTAACCAAAACCGCCGGCGCGCCAAACGCGACGTCCACGCAGCCCGTGTCCGATCTCGAGATAATCGAGGAATCCATCCAGAGCGTGCAGTCGATGCTCGACCGCGTCCTTGCGTACGTGCAGAGCGTGCTCTCGGGCGAGGTTAAAGGCGACCCTGCAATCGGGCGGTACCTCATGGACACGCTCGGCGCCGGCACGGACGATCTCGATAAGAGCGGGTTCAACGCTAGCCTCCAGGTGCGTTTTTTTTCATTGATTTATCTACACCTATTCTAATGGAACCAGGACACCCTGATGATATCCTACCTCGCGAACCTCGTGCGGTCCCAAGCAGAAGTGTCGTCTAGATTAGCTCTTACCGCAACCTCATAATATACTCAATAATACATTTCTTTCTTTCCTTCTTTCTCCTTCCCCTCTTTTCAGCTGTTAAAAATGCGCGAATGCAGCAAATCATGTCGAGCAGCGATAATCTCGCCCAAAGGCCACGTATTCGCGGGGCCCTGAGCCGTCTCATCGAACCCACGACCCAAGGGGTCCCCGAGGGCGCCGGAGCGCAGGCCGCTGCACCGCGCGGCCTCGCGCGCGATCAGGGGCCGGACGTCGTGCGTGAGGAGCTGCTGCGCGCGGTACGGCCCGAGGGCGTTGAGCCGCACCGCGGCGGACAGGACGCCGCGCGCGTGCAGGAAGAGATGGAGGTGCTGTGCGCGCTCTGACGGGCGGGTCAGTCCAGGCTCTATAGGGGCGCAAGGGCCGCAACGCAACGCACCGAGTGAGAGACCGAGCGCGGCGGTGAGCGCGCCCCAGCACACGGGGAGATGCCCGGGCGTGGCGCCGCTCCTGACTGTGCGCTTGAGCGCGCCGAGGAGGTCGCGCATCGCAGAGTCTGAGTCTGAGTCTGCATCCGGGCACGCAAAGCCCTTGGCGTAGAGCGTGAGGAGCGCGACGCCCTGTGCGGTGGACGCGCGGCGCGCGACGTGGTTGAGCGTCATGGCGTCGTACAGCGCATCGAGGGCCGCGAGGTCCCGCAGCGCGCCGGCGCCGGCGCCGCGACGCACGACGCGGTGTGCGTCGGCGACGAACGGGAGCGCGCTGCGTGCGTACGTTCCTAGACTGTCCTGCACGAAGCCGAGGATCGACGCCGGCGCGAAGCCGTGGGCGACGTAAGACTCGAGGCCAGAGGACGCGACAAAGGAGCCCGTTGGGAGGTTGCTGTCCGCGAGGAGCAGCAGGATGAACGCCTCGTCGTCGCTGCCGTCCATAAGGGGGATCCGATCCGATCCGATCCCGTGGATGATGGCTCGGGTGCCGTCTTTGACTCGAAACCACGATGACTCGCCCGCGCGCCGTGCTCGTTCTCGCGCCGTGGCGCCGGGCACCGCCGGCCATCGCCCGCCAGCGCCCGCGGCGGTTCAGCTCGTCCCTGGCCATCGAGACGGTGCGCCCCGCGCACACCCCCCACTACACCCACGCACGCACGACGCCCCTCGGCGAATACCAGAAACTCCTCGCGGCCGGTGCGCTGCGGGGCGACGACCACCAAACGCGGATAGTCCACAAACTACAAGACCTACACGACAGACTAATCTCCTACGACCCGCCGGCGGTACCAGCGCCGACGCGGGCGGCGTCCCTCCTGACGCGGCTGTTCACGCGGCACGTCCAGATCCCGCGCGCGCCCCCGGCGGGCGCGCCCAGGGGGCTGTACCTCTACGGCGATGTGGGGACGGGCAAGACGATGCTGATGGATCTGTTCTACAAGGCGCTGGCCCCGACGACGCGGAAGCGCCGGGTGCATTTCCATGCGTTTATGATGGAGGTGCACAAGCGGGTGCACGCGGCGAAGATTGCGATGGGGTTCGATGGCGGGGACCCGATATTGCCGGTGGCGCGGGACCTGGCGAACGAGGCTTGCGTGTTGTGTTTTGACGAGTTCCAGGTGAGGCGCGGCGGTGACTTTGTTGGAGGTGGCTGAGGGTTCGTGCAGGTGACTGATATCGCCGACGCGATGATACTGCGACGGCTGCTCGAGTCGATGGTGAATTTCGGGGTGGTGTGCGTGGTGACGTCAAAGTAAGCGCGGTGATAGTCTCTGGCGCGTCTGACGGAGGTTGCAGTCGACATCCTGATGATTTGTACAAGAATGGGATCCAGCGGTCGAGTTTTATGCCTGCGATTGAGCTGCTGAAGACGCGGTTCGATGTGACGGACCTGGATTCGGGAACTGGTGCGTGGTTGGTGGTTTTGACTTGGGTGTTGTACGAGCGACAGCAGACTACAGACGGATACCGCGGGCGCTGTCGCGGGTGTACTATGACCCGCTGACGGCGGAGAATGCGCGCGAGATTGAAGAGGTGTTTGCGTCGCTGACCAGGGACGCGGGCGACCCGCCGGTGCACAACCGGAGACTGAAGACATGGGGACGGACAATCACGATACCCGAGAGCACGAGCAGGGTGGCCAAGTTTAGATTTGAGGAATTGTGCGGACAGCCGTTGAGTGCGGCAGACTATCTAGAGGTGACGAAGACGTTTGGGACGATATTTGTGCTGGAAATACCCAAGATGGGGATGGACAGCAAGGACAAGGTGAGTGTGGACAGGTGCGCCGGGTGATCTCTGACGGCGTGCAGGCCAGGAGATTTATTACGTTTATTGACGCGTGCTACGAGAACCATGTGCGGTGTTTGTTGTCGCCTTGACGCAGCTGACTGTTTGCAGACGCGGTTGTATGTGACGTCCGAGGTGCCGGTGGAGAGGGTGTTTTCGGACGACCAGGCGAGGAGCAAGGACATGCGGAGTGTGATGGACGACTTTGGCGCGGCAGAGGGGAGCTCGCTGTTTACCGGGGAGGAAGAGGTGTTTGCGTTTGGCCGGGCGTGTTCGCGGTTGGTCGAGATGGGTAGTAGTAGGTGGGGGAGTACCTAGTAATCCTAATCCTAATATCCCACGTGACCAACATGGCGCTGCCGCCGACGACGGGGTACGGGACGATGACGGACGTGCAGCTGCGGCAGACGATCTCGCAGCTGTCGTCGTACGCCGCGCCCGCACGGACCACGCTGTCTGGCTATATGCACACGTGGTCCGCGACGCCCCCGCCCAAGTCTGCCCGCCCCGCCCGCCCGCGCACCCGCCCCAGCTACGTCCCCGCTGCGCCCGTGCCCCCGCCTGCCCCCCTCGCCCCGCCCAATCCCCCGCGCCCGCCGCTGCCCACCGCCCCGCAGGCCCTGTCGTCGACGTATGCCGCCCGTCTCCGCACCGGCGCCACGCTCCTCATGCAGCCCCTCCTCGCCGCGCCCTCCACCCGCTCCACCGCCCGCCGCGCCGCCACCGTCAACTACGCCGACCCGGGCTCTGCCGACGAGCTCCCAGACGCCGGCGCCCTCGACTCGGACGACTCGGACTTTGTCGCCAGCGGGCCCACCCGCGTCTCTGCCCGACACAGCCGCACCCCCGGCCCCCCGCAAAAGACCGAGCTCGACCAGAGCTACCTCGGCGCCGTGCCCCCCGCCCGCTTCATCAAGCCCCGCCACATCCTCCCCACCCAGCATGTCTACCCGTGCGTCCCTGTTTTTCTCCCTGCGCCCACTCACCCCCGCCCAGCTCACAGGACGTCATGGACAAACACGCCCTCAACCGCACCGCCCTCGTCCCCATCCGCGTCGAGTTCGAGACCGACTCCCACAGGATCCGCGACTGCTTCCTCTGGAACCTCAACGAGTCCCTCATCAAGCCCGAGACGTTCGCCCGCACATTCTGCAACGACCTAGACCTCCCGCTCGCCCCCTGGGCCGACACCATCGCCAACCAGATCCGCGCACAGATCGAAGAGCACGAGGCCGTCGCATCCATGGACCTCGCCGTCGACGGCGCCGAGTGCCGCGTCATCCTCAGCGTGCGTCCCCGCGCTCTCCTTCTTAGCCCTACGCTCACACCCCCCAGATCGACGTGCAAGTCGCGAACCACCACATCAGCGACCACATCGAATGGGACCTGCTCTCCCCGCTCACGCCCGAGGCCTTTGCGCGCACGCTCTGCCGCGACCTCGGGCTCGCGGGCGAGGCCGTGCCCCTCGTCGCGCACGCCGTCCACGAGGAGCTCATCAAGCACAAAAAGGACGCCGTCGAGTGGGGCGTCATACACCGCGCCGCCAGCGCCCCCAAGGACAAGACCGGCCTCGGCCTCGCGTGGGGCCGCCCCGGCAAGGAGGGCCGCGGCCCCAAGCGCCTCCGCGGTGTCTGGCGCGACTGGGTCGAGAGCGCGGAGCTCGCGACGACTTTTGAGGTCCTCTCCGCTGAAGAGGTCGAGCGCAGGGAGGTCGAGCGCGAGAGAGCCAGTCGGTGCGTGTCGTCACTCACCCCCCCGCTGTCGTCTTATCTTTTTCCTAGACGCCTCAGGAGAGAGACTTCCAAGTTCCAGACCACCAGGAGCTCCAGGAGGATCAGGTACTAAAGGAGCACGCGTCGCGCAACAAGATTTCCGTATTCTGCTTTATACTTTCTCGCCCGTACTCTACATGGCCTCGTTGGTCGTTCAAAAGTGCTGTACTCTCTCTCGTCGCGCTACAAGACTTCTGTACTTGTATCAAGTAATATTTCCACGTTTTTGCCTAATAACAGGGTTTTGTACTCTACAGTGCGTCGTTGGGCGTTCTAGCGTCGCGCAACAAGAGTTCTGTGCTATATTCGCATGTTCTCCTCTAAGCTACTCTATGTGTGCGCAACAAGAGTTCTGTACTTGTATCAAGAAATATTTCCACGTTCTTGCCTAACTCTACAGTGCGTCGTTGGGCGTTCTCGTCGCGCAACAAGAGTTCTGCACTTGTATCAAGAAATATTTCCACGTTCTTGCCTAACTCTACAGTGCGTCGTTGGGCGTTCTCGTCGCGCAACAAGAGTTCTGCACTTGTATCAAGAAATATTTCCACGTTCTTGCCTAACTCTACAGTGCGTCGTTGGGCGTTCTCGTCGCGCAACAAGAGTTCTGCACTTGTATCAAGAAATATTTCCGCGTTCTTGCCTAACTCTACAGTGCGTCGTTGGGCGTTCTCGTCGCGCAATAAGAGTTCTGCACTTGTATCACAAGATAAACTTTACATAGCTTCGTCGGATGTTCTCGTCGCCCAAGAGTTCTATACTCTACTTTACACAGCGTCGTCGGAAGTTTCAAGAGTGCTGTACTCTCTCGTCGCGCAACAAGAGTTCTGTATTTGTTTCAAGAAATATCTGCACGTTCTCGCCCAAGCTACTCTCCATAGCGTCAGTTCTCGTCGCGCAACAAGAACTCTGTACTTTATCAAGAAATGTTTCCACGTTCTTGCCTAATAACAGGGTTTTGTACTCTACATGGTGTCGTTTGGGCGTTGTCGCGCAACAAGAATTCTGTACTTGTATCAAGAAATATTTCCACGTTCTTGCCTAAGCTACTCGTCGCGCAACAAGAGTTTTGTACTCTACATGGCGTCGTTGGACTTTCAAGAGTGCTGCACTCGTCTTGGAACGTTCCCAACGCCCAATTGTATCAAAAATATACTTTACATAGCATCGTTGGGCGTTCTATTCGCGCAACAAGAGTTCTGTACTTGTAAGATATACTTTACACACCGTCGTCGGACGTTCTCGTTGAGCAACAGGGTTCTGTACTTGCATTACAAGATATACTTTACATAGCGTCGTTGGACGTTCTCGTCGCGCGCAATTTTACACTTTCCCGCCCCGTACTCTACATAGCGTCGTTAGACCCAGACATCCCCAGGATCGTCCTCGCCCACGCCGCATTTTCCGCAACTCTCTGCGCAAACAACTCACCAAGCAACTCCTTCAGCTGCGCAAACACCTCGGCGTCCAACGGATTAGACGGCTCCAATGCAATCACCATATCCGAAGTGGGCTGCAGCACCCGCAGTGCGTCCTGCCCCGAGCGTTGAGCGAGGACAAGCGGCAATACAAACGACAAGCACCGACCATGACTGAATTCACCAACGCCCCGGCATCGGGTGCGTTCCTGCACTCGCTCTCGACGACGCGCGCGCCCCCGCCCTCGACGAGCCCCTTCCGCACGGCTTCCTTCCCCACCCCGACGAGCCCGCGGATTGCGCCCTCCCGCGTGCCCTTGCTCTTCCCCGGCGATATGAGCGCCAGCAGGAGCGTCTTCATGATCCGAGGCGAGAGCGACGGGTACGTCGTCGAGTGTTGCGTCAGCACGTGCGAGAGCGTCTGCGCCGCCGTCGTGCGCAGATGCGTCGCGTGCGACGGGGGAAGCGTAGAGTGCAGCAGGGTCGAGAGGACCGGAGGGAGTATTTGGTGGAGCTGGCGAAACGCGTCAGTGGCTCGTCGATACGCACGCATGATAGACGTACGTAGGGCTCGACGAAGAGCGTGTTGTTTTCCAGCAGGGCGCCGACGACGTCCATCATGACTTCCAGGACCTTGCCGTCGCTCTCGCTCTGCACGCCCTCCTTGAGCGAGTTGACGACGCCCTCCCCGACCCACCGTATGAGATACGGAAGAAGCGCCTGGAGCCCCGCATCCCTCCTCAAACTCTCAAGCGCGGCAGTCCGCTTCGCAAAGTCGTTCGTCGGTGGAATCAACGACTCAGTAAGCCGGCTATAATACAGCTGCAGCTCGCGCGACAAGACCTGCTTGACGAGCTGCTGTTGCTGTTGTTGCTGCTGCTGCTGGCGGCGCACCGCCGCATGCTGCGCAAGCGGCCCATTCCCATTCGCGAGCGTCTCCGTCTTCGCCGCGTCTGCGTCCGTCTCGCGCGGTATCGCGGGGGGGTTCTCGGGTATCAACGGCTGCACACCCTCCACCGCCAGCCAGTGCGCGGTCCAGCTCACACCCTTGGGGAGCGCGATCTTCTCCTCCCGCAGGACACGGTCAAAATCGATCTCCTCGTCCTCGACAAAATACACCGGGCCCGCGGACGCGATGTGTGGGAACGGCAGGGCTTTGCGGAACACCGGGGGGTTCGAGGCCGTGTGCCCGTACAAAGGCTCGATGTTCAAAACGCGAAACGCCTGCTCGATGTCGGATGTGGTTAGCGTCGTGCGTCGGCCGTGTCGCATGAAACGCGCTGCTTCCTGGTCATTCATGATGTAGAAAAATTTATGTCTATGACTCGCGACCGACCTCGATGACTTGGTGTATCCGATACTCAACGTCACTCGCGAGTGCTGAAGCCACAACGTCCGAGATGTTGATGCTCAGGGACTCTGCAGCATCCTGGAAGACGTCCAGCAATTGTAAACAGGTTTATCACAGACTTGCCTTGATCGCGTCGATTTTGTAGACACCAGTGTGCTGTGTCTGCGGTCCACGCGGTTTGGGCTTGCTCATCGTCTGATCAGAGACGTATTGTCATTTGTTTGTAGTCGCACGATGGTATTCTATTTCAATTTACATGACGAAACAATTCCAATCTACGCAACTCGCAAACAGCCCACAGCGACAAAGCCATCTTCAAAATCACATGAGCATCGCGACATGGTCGAGCAGGAGAACAAACACATACTGTAATATACATTATTGCAGCAGACGGTGCCCCCTTGGTACGGGCTAATGCAAATGTGCCATAAAGACATGAACTCGTCAGATACAAGCATCGACTCACCATGAATCCACATATTGAGTGCACTGCAGCCCAATATTACCACCCGTGCCAGGATCAATATGAGCCAGCCGCAAAACTTCCACTGCAAATCTATTGTTTCTGTCCACGACGCTCCTACAGCACTGGACACCTGGAGCGGGGCAGTTGGCCGGAGCGCTGGGCAACGCCAGCGCGAGAGAGATCATCGTTGTGAGCGCGACGAGTGTGGCGGATTTGGATACCATTTTCTGCCTCGAATAGGGACAGCGACTATGATTTCCAGCATGCTTTATAGATGGGTATAGGAGACGCTAGTCTCTTCCGCCTTAGACTATTGCTAGGTGACGCGGAGATGCATGCCCGCCCTGTCGCGTCTGTGATACAAACCCCTAGTTGCCAGACTAAAATAAGTACCAGTATTCAAGAGAATCTTCTTCCGCGACGCTTTCTGAATTCACCATTTTACACAAATGCAATGATATTACATGTACAAGATGTTCAATCTTCGATTTGCTACTGCCATCTTCTCCTCAACGTCCTCTCGTGATGTTTGTCACAGAACCAGGATTGGCTGAACCAATGCGATCGCTACCCTGGTCTTTGCCGTTCTCCAAGATCTTGGCCACAACTTCGTCGTCCTTGCTCGTGCCGAAATCATTCTCCAGTTGTTGTTTAGAGGGTTGGCCAAGGCGCCCTTGGTGTCCTTGATTTGAATGGAAGATATCAAAAGCTGGAAAGACCTCAGCCTTGATGATACTGTCCAAATCGAAAAGACTTACAATCTACCACCTGAGAAAGCGGTATAGACCTGGTACATCAAGGAATCAACGATTAAATCTAGATATATAGACAGCGTGCATTTACGTGTCTGTGAAGGAAATCGTTCGGTAAGGGAAATGCACTACCAATCAGAACGATATGCTCACCTCCTGCTTTCCATTTCTTATACTAATCGTAGATGGCAACTTAAACATACGACCTTCCGGGAATTCACGTAGGCAGACTGACCTCTTCAGGATTGACGATGACAGTGTATTCGTCCGTAGATGTATGATCAGGTTTATAGATGACTTTGGTAAGAGACTTGGACATGTTGATCTGATTTTATCGTGCGGGAAATCGATATGCGAATGGGCGGAGGTCCGAGGGGGCTTTATAACGAATTGTGGCACATTGATGTCATAATCCAAATCGACGTCACGCGACAGGTCAAGAACAAAGGCATGGCCTTTTCGGTCCGGATAATA
>JAGGAU010008312.1:0-44646 GCA_017657275.1 Termitomyces sp. T108 | reverse complement strand
CAACTGGGGAACACGCACTTGATAAGCGAGGGCTGGGGGTTACTGCGTGTGAAGCCGACGTAGATGATGAGCGGTATCCAGCCATAATGAAGCACGTTCTACATAGCGACCCCCAATGAGTTGAGCACGGCGCCGTTATACAGCGACGAGGAAACATACACGGCCAATTTCGACGACTTTTGCGATTCGTTCCTGTGAAGCGCACCCGCTTAGCATGGGCGCGGAGACGCAGAGACGCCGCGGGCAAGACACACCTTGTTCTCCTCAGACGGCATTACGAGCGAGCGAGAGTTTTTTTTTCGACGAGTGCGTAGGGTAATGGAAAAGAACACGTGCGGCAATTGCCGAAGGAAACATTTTTGGATCAGTCATTATTACTTTTCGTACGACGACGCAAGAAATGCCTCTGGGCCCATCGTCCTCTGCCGTGCACATCCACACGCCATCCACAGCGTCCGCGTCCAATGGCCCGTGAGTCCCTGCACCCTGCTCCGCTCACACACACACACACATCTATTTATTGATTCCCAGCCGCACACCGACAAGCATAACAGTGCACCCCGTCGCGCTGTTCTCCATCCTGGACCACTACCTCCGCCGCGGGGACACGCAGCCGCGGGTCATCGGCACGCTCCTCGGCACGCGGACAGACACCGACGTCGAGGTCAAATCGGCGTTTGCGGTGCTGCACAGCGAGACGAGCGAGCAGGTCGCGGTGGACATGGAGTACCACCGGGGGGTGTACGATCTCCATCATAAAATCAGCCCGAAGGACGTCATCGTCGGATGGTGAGCCCCCGCGCGGTGTTGTGAGTTCGTGGAGTTCGTGGACTGAACTGGTTTGTCGTAGGTACTCGACGGGATCGGATCTAAACACCTACTCGGCACTTATACAAAACTTTTACACGCAAGAAACGACACCGCACCCCGCGATCCACCTCGCGATCAACACCGGCGTCGAAAAAGGCGAGAGAGCAGGCGTCTCTGCGTACGTCAGGTGCGCAAATCAATAAACCCATCCTTTCCGTCCATACACCTACCTATGACCACCCCAGCTCCCCCGTCGGCGTCTTCCCCAAACCCGAAAACTGCGTCTTCGTGCCCGTACCCGTCGAAATCCGCTTCACCGACGCAGAGCGCAGCGGGCGTACGTCCCCCCTCTTCCCCTCTCCCCCCATCTCCACGCGCTCACACCGCACCACAGTGGACCTACTAACCAAAACCGCCGGCGCGCCAAACGCGACGTCCACGCAGCCCGTGTCCGATCTCGAGATAATCGAGGAATCCATCCAGAGCGTGCAGTCGATGCTCGACCGCGTCCTTGCGTACGTGCAGAGCGTGCTCTCGGGCGAGGTTAAAGGCGACCCTGCAATCGGGCGGTACCTCATGGACACGCTCGGCGCCGGCACGGACGATCTCGATAAGAGCGGGTTCAACGCTAGCCTCCAGGTGCGTTTTTTTTCATTGATTTATCTACACCTATTCTAATGGAACCAGGACACCCTGATGATATCCTACCTCGCGAACCTCGTGCGGTCCCAAGCAGAAGTGTCGTCTAGATTAGCTCTTACCGCAACCTCATAATATACTCAATAATACATTTCTTTCTTTCCTTCTTTCTCCTTCCCCTCTTTTCAGCTGTTAAAAATGCGCGAATGCAGCAAATCATGTCGAGCAGCGATAATCTCGCCCAAAGGCCACGTATTCGCGGGGCCCTGAGCCGTCTCATCGAACCCACGACCCAAGGGGTCCCCGAGGGCGCCGGAGCGCAGGCCGCTGCACCGCGCGGCCTCGCGCGCGATCAGGGGCCGGACGTCGTGCGTGAGGAGCTGCTGCGCGCGGTACGGCCCGAGGGCGTTGAGCCGCACCGCGGCGGACAGGACGCCGCGCGCGTGCAGGAAGAGATGGAGGTGCTGTGCGCGCTCTGACGGGCGGGTCAGTCCAGGCTCTATAGGGGCGCAAGGGCCGCAACGCAACGCACCGAGTGAGAGACCGAGCGCGGCGGTGAGCGCGCCCCAGCACACGGGGAGATGCCCGGGCGTGGCGCCGCTCCTGACTGTGCGCTTGAGCGCGCCGAGGAGGTCGCGCATCGCAGAGTCTGAGTCTGAGTCTGCATCCGGGCACGCAAAGCCCTTGGCGTAGAGCGTGAGGAGCGCGACGCCCTGTGCGGTGGACGCGCGGCGCGCGACGTGGTTGAGCGTCATGGCGTCGTACAGCGCATCGAGGGCCGCGAGGTCCCGCAGCGCGCCGGCGCCGGCGCCGCGACGCACGACGCGGTGTGCGTCGGCGACGAACGGGAGCGCGCTGCGTGCGTACGTTCCTAGACTGTCCTGCACGAAGCCGAGGATCGACGCCGGCGCGAAGCCGTGGGCGACGTAAGACTCGAGGCCAGAGGACGCGACAAAGGAGCCCGTTGGGAGGTTGCTGTCCGCGAGGAGCAGCAGGATGAACGCCTCGTCGTCGCTGCCGTCCATAAGGGGGATCCGATCCGATCCGATCCCGTGGATGATGGCTCGGGTGCCGTCTTTGACTCGAAACCACGATGACTCGCCCGCGCGCCGTGCTCGTTCTCGCGCCGTGGCGCCGGGCACCGCCGGCCATCGCCCGCCAGCGCCCGCGGCGGTTCAGCTCGTCCCTGGCCATCGAGACGGTGCGCCCCGCGCACACCCCCCACTACACCCACGCACGCACGACGCCCCTCGGCGAATACCAGAAACTCCTCGCGGCCGGTGCGCTGCGGGGCGACGACCACCAAACGCGGATAGTCCACAAACTACAAGACCTACACGACAGACTAATCTCCTACGACCCGCCGGCGGTACCAGCGCCGACGCGGGCGGCGTCCCTCCTGACGCGGCTGTTCACGCGGCACGTCCAGATCCCGCGCGCGCCCCCGGCGGGCGCGCCCAGGGGGCTGTACCTCTACGGCGATGTGGGGACGGGCAAGACGATGCTGATGGATCTGTTCTACAAGGCGCTGGCCCCGACGACGCGGAAGCGCCGGGTGCATTTCCATGCGTTTATGATGGAGGTGCACAAGCGGGTGCACGCGGCGAAGATTGCGATGGGGTTCGATGGCGGGGACCCGATATTGCCGGTGGCGCGGGACCTGGCGAACGAGGCTTGCGTGTTGTGTTTTGACGAGTTCCAGGTGAGGCGCGGCGGTGACTTTGTTGGAGGTGGCTGAGGGTTCGTGCAGGTGACTGATATCGCCGACGCGATGATACTGCGACGGCTGCTCGAGTCGATGGTGAATTTCGGGGTGGTGTGCGTGGTGACGTCAAAGTAAGCGCGGTGATAGTCTCTGGCGCGTCTGACGGAGGTTGCAGTCGACATCCTGATGATTTGTACAAGAATGGGATCCAGCGGTCGAGTTTTATGCCTGCGATTGAGCTGCTGAAGACGCGGTTCGATGTGACGGACCTGGATTCGGGAACTGGTGCGTGGTTGGTGGTTTTGACTTGGGTGTTGTACGAGCGACAGCAGACTACAGACGGATACCGCGGGCGCTGTCGCGGGTGTACTATGACCCGCTGACGGCGGAGAATGCGCGCGAGATTGAAGAGGTGTTTGCGTCGCTGACCAGGGACGCGGGCGACCCGCCGGTGCACAACCGGAGACTGAAGACATGGGGACGGACAATCACGATACCCGAGAGCACGAGCAGGGTGGCCAAGTTTAGATTTGAGGAATTGTGCGGACAGCCGTTGAGTGCGGCAGACTATCTAGAGGTGACGAAGACGTTTGGGACGATATTTGTGCTGGAAATACCCAAGATGGGGATGGACAGCAAGGACAAGGTGAGTGTGGACAGGTGCGCCGGGTGATCTCTGACGGCGTGCAGGCCAGGAGATTTATTACGTTTATTGACGCGTGCTACGAGAACCATGTGCGGTGTTTGTTGTCGCCTTGACGCAGCTGACTGTTTGCAGACGCGGTTGTATGTGACGTCCGAGGTGCCGGTGGAGAGGGTGTTTTCGGACGACCAGGCGAGGAGCAAGGACATGCGGAGTGTGATGGACGACTTTGGCGCGGCAGAGGGGAGCTCGCTGTTTACCGGGGAGGAAGAGGTGTTTGCGTTTGGCCGGGCGTGTTCGCGGTTGGTCGAGATGGGTAGTAGTAGGTGGGGGAGTACCTAGTAATCCTAATCCTAATATCCCACGTGACCAACATGGCGCTGCCGCCGACGACGGGGTACGGGACGATGACGGACGTGCAGCTGCGGCAGACGATCTCGCAGCTGTCGTCGTACGCCGCGCCCGCACGGACCACGCTGTCTGGCTATATGCACACGTGGTCCGCGACGCCCCCGCCCAAGTCTGCCCGCCCCGCCCGCCCGCGCACCCGCCCCAGCTACGTCCCCGCTGCGCCCGTGCCCCCGCCTGCCCCCCTCGCCCCGCCCAATCCCCCGCGCCCGCCGCTGCCCACCGCCCCGCAGGCCCTGTCGTCGACGTATGCCGCCCGTCTCCGCACCGGCGCCACGCTCCTCATGCAGCCCCTCCTCGCCGCGCCCTCCACCCGCTCCACCGCCCGCCGCGCCGCCACCGTCAACTACGCCGACCCGGGCTCTGCCGACGAGCTCCCAGACGCCGGCGCCCTCGACTCGGACGACTCGGACTTTGTCGCCAGCGGGCCCACCCGCGTCTCTGCCCGACACAGCCGCACCCCCGGCCCCCCGCAAAAGACCGAGCTCGACCAGAGCTACCTCGGCGCCGTGCCCCCCGCCCGCTTCATCAAGCCCCGCCACATCCTCCCCACCCAGCATGTCTACCCGTGCGTCCCTGTTTTTCTCCCTGCGCCCACTCACCCCCGCCCAGCTCACAGGACGTCATGGACAAACACGCCCTCAACCGCACCGCCCTCGTCCCCATCCGCGTCGAGTTCGAGACCGACTCCCACAGGATCCGCGACTGCTTCCTCTGGAACCTCAACGAGTCCCTCATCAAGCCCGAGACGTTCGCCCGCACATTCTGCAACGACCTAGACCTCCCGCTCGCCCCCTGGGCCGACACCATCGCCAACCAGATCCGCGCACAGATCGAAGAGCACGAGGCCGTCGCATCCATGGACCTCGCCGTCGACGGCGCCGAGTGCCGCGTCATCCTCAGCGTGCGTCCCCGCGCTCTCCTTCTTAGCCCTACGCTCACACCCCCCAGATCGACGTGCAAGTCGCGAACCACCACATCAGCGACCACATCGAATGGGACCTGCTCTCCCCGCTCACGCCCGAGGCCTTTGCGCGCACGCTCTGCCGCGACCTCGGGCTCGCGGGCGAGGCCGTGCCCCTCGTCGCGCACGCCGTCCACGAGGAGCTCATCAAGCACAAAAAGGACGCCGTCGAGTGGGGCGTCATACACCGCGCCGCCAGCGCCCCCAAGGACAAGACCGGCCTCGGCCTCGCGTGGGGCCGCCCCGGCAAGGAGGGCCGCGGCCCCAAGCGCCTCCGCGGTGTCTGGCGCGACTGGGTCGAGAGCGCGGAGCTCGCGACGACTTTTGAGGTCCTCTCCGCTGAAGAGGTCGAGCGCAGGGAGGTCGAGCGCGAGAGAGCCAGTCGGTGCGTGTCGTCACTCACCCCCCCGCTGTCGTCTTATCTTTTTCCTAGACGCCTCAGGAGAGAGACTTCCAAGTTCCAGACCACCAGGAGCTCCAGGAGGATCAGGTACTAAAGGAGCACGCGTCGCGCAACAAGATTTCCGTATTCTGCTTTATACTTTCTCGCCCGTACTCTACATGGCCTCGTTGGTCGTTCAAAAGTGCTGTACTCTCTCTCGTCGCGCTACAAGACTTCTGTACTTGTATCAAGTAATATTTCCACGTTTTTGCCTAATAACAGGGTTTTGTACTCTACAGTGCGTCGTTGGGCGTTCTAGCGTCGCGCAACAAGAGTTCTGTGCTATATTCGCATGTTCTCCTCTAAGCTACTCTATGTGTGCGCAACAAGAGTTCTGTACTTGTATCAAGAAATATTTCCACGTTCTTGCCTAACTCTACAGTGCGTCGTTGGGCGTTCTCGTCGCGCAACAAGAGTTCTGCACTTGTATCAAGAAATATTTCCACGTTCTTGCCTAACTCTACAGTGCGTCGTTGGGCGTTCTCGTCGCGCAACAAGAGTTCTGCACTTGTATCAAGAAATATTTCCGCGTTCTTGCCTAACTCTACAGTGCGTCGTTGGGCGTTCTCGTCGCGCAATAAGAGTTCTGCACTTGTATCACAAGATAAACTTTACATAGCTTCGTCGGATGTTCTCGTCGCCCAAGAGTTCTATACTCTACTTTACACAGCGTCGTCGGAAGTTTCAAGAGTGCTGTACTCTCTCGTCGCGCAACAAGAGTTCTGTATTTGTTTCAAGAAATATCTGCACGTTCTCGCCCAAGCTACTCTCCATAGCGTCAGTTCTCGTCGCGCAACAAGAACTCTGTACTTTATCAAGAAATGTTTCCACGTTCTTGCCTAATAACAGGGTTTTGTACTCTACATGGTGTCGTTTGGGCGTTGTCGCGCAACAAGAATTCTGTACTTGTATCAAGAAATATTTCCACGTTCTTGCCTAAGCTACTCGTCGCGCAACAAGAGTTTTGTACTCTACATGGCGTCGTTGGACTTTCAAGAGTGCTGCACTCGTCTTGGAACGTTCCCAACGCCCAATTGTATCAAAAATATACTTTACATAGCATCGTTGGGCGTTCTATTCGCGCAACAAGAGTTCTGTACTTGTAAGATATACTTTACACACCGTCGTCGGACGTTCTCGTTGAGCAACAGGGTTCTGTACTTGCATTACAAGATATACTTTACATAGCGTCGTTGGACGTTCTCGTCGCGCGCAATTTTACACTTTCCCGCCCCGTACTCTACATAGCGTCGTTAGACCCAGACATCCCCAGGATCGTCCTCGCCCACGCCGCATTTTCCGCAACTCTCTGCGCAAACAACTCACCAAGCAACTCCTTCAGCTGCGCAAACACCTCGGCGTCCAACGGATTAGACGGCTCCAATGCAATCACCATATCCGAAGTGGGCTGCAGCACCCGCAGTGCGTCCTGCCCCGAGCGTTGAGCGAGGACAAGCGGCAATACAAACGACAAGCACCGACCATGACTGAATTCACCAACGCCCCGGCATCGGGTGCGTTCCTGCACTCGCTCTCGACGACGCGCGCGCCCCCGCCCTCGACGAGCCCCTTCCGCACGGCTTCCTTCCCCACCCCGACGAGCCCGCGGATTGCGCCCTCCCGCGTGCCCTTGCTCTTCCCCGGCGATATGAGCGCCAGCAGGAGCGTCTTCATGATCCGAGGCGAGAGCGACGGGTACGTCGTCGAGTGTTGCGTCAGCACGTGCGAGAGCGTCTGCGCCGCCGTCGTGCGCAGATGCGTCGCGTGCGACGGGGGAAGCGTAGAGTGCAGCAGGGTCGAGAGGACCGGAGGGAGTATTTGGTGGAGCTGGCGAAACGCGTCAGTGGCTCGTCGATACGCACGCATGATAGACGTACGTAGGGCTCGACGAAGAGCGTGTTGTTTTCCAGCAGGGCGCCGACGACGTCCATCATGACTTCCAGGACCTTGCCGTCGCTCTCGCTCTGCACGCCCTCCTTGAGCGAGTTGACGACGCCCTCCCCGACCCACCGTATGAGATACGGAAGAAGCGCCTGGAGCCCCGCATCCCTCCTCAAACTCTCAAGCGCGGCAGTCCGCTTCGCAAAGTCGTTCGTCGGTGGAATCAACGACTCAGTAAGCCGGCTATAATACAGCTGCAGCTCGCGCGACAAGACCTGCTTGACGAGCTGCTGTTGCTGTTGTTGCTGCTGCTGCTGGCGGCGCACCGCCGCATGCTGCGCAAGCGGCCCATTCCCATTCGCGAGCGTCTCCGTCTTCGCCGCGTCTGCGTCCGTCTCGCGCGGTATCGCGGGGGGGTTCTCGGGTATCAACGGCTGCACACCCTCCACCGCCAGCCAGTGCGCGGTCCAGCTCACACCCTTGGGGAGCGCGATCTTCTCCTCCCGCAGGACACGGTCAAAATCGATCTCCTCGTCCTCGACAAAATACACCGGGCCCGCGGACGCGATGTGTGGGAACGGCAGGGCTTTGCGGAACACCGGGGGGTTCGAGGCCGTGTGCCCGTACAAAGGCTCGATGTTCAAAACGCGAAACGCCTGCTCGATGTCGGATGTGGTTAGCGTCGTGCGTCGGCCGTGTCGCATGAAACGCGCTGCTTCCTGGTCATTCATGATGTAGAAAAATTTATGTCTATGACTCGCGACCGACCTCGATGACTTGGTGTATCCGATACTCAACGTCACTCGCGAGTGCTGAAGCCACAACGTCCGAGATGTTGATGCTCAGGGACTCTGCAGCATCCTGGAAGACGTCCAGCAATTGTAAACAGGTTTATCACAGACTTGCCTTGATCGCGTCGATTTTGTAGACACCAGTGTGCTGTGTCTGCGGTCCACGCGGTTTGGGCTTGCTCATCGTCTGATCAGAGACGTATTGTCATTTGTTTGTAGTCGCACGATGGTATTCTATTTCAATTTACATGACGAAACAATTCCAATCTACGCAACTCGCAAACAGCCCACAGCGACAAAGCCATCTTCAAAATCACATGAGCATCGCGACATGGTCGAGCAGGAGAACAAACACATACTGTAATATACATTATTGCAGCAGACGGTGCCCCCTTGGTACGGGCTAATGCAAATGTGCCATAAAGACATGAACTCGTCAGATACAAGCATCGACTCACCATGAATCCACATATTGAGTGCACTGCAGCCCAATATTACCACCCGTGCCAGGATCAATATGAGCCAGCCGCAAAACTTCCACTGCAAATCTATTGTTTCTGTCCACGACGCTCCTACAGCACTGGACACCTGGAGCGGGGCAGTTGGCCGGAGCGCTGGGCAACGCCAGCGCGAGAGAGATCATCGTTGTGAGCGCGACGAGTGTGGCGGATTTGGATACCATTTTCTGCCTCGAATAGGGACAGCGACTATGATTTCCAGCATGCTTTATAGATGGGTATAGGAGACGCTAGTCTCTTCCGCCTTAGACTATTGCTAGGTGACGCGGAGATGCATGCCCGCCCTGTCGCGTCTGTGATACAAACCCCTAGTTGCCAGACTAAAATAAGTACCAGTATTCAAGAGAATCTTCTTCCGCGACGCTTTCTGAATTCACCATTTTACACAAATGCAATGATATTACATGTACAAGATGTTCAATCTTCGATTTGCTACTGCCATCTTCTCCTCAACGTCCTCTCGTGATGTTTGTCACAGAACCAGGATTGGCTGAACCAATGCGATCGCTACCCTGGTCTTTGCCGTTCTCCAAGATCTTGGCCACAACTTCGTCGTCCTTGCTCGTGCCGAAATCATTCTCCAGTTGTTGTTTAGAGGGTTGGCCAAGGCGCCCTTGGTGTCCTTGATTTGAATGGAAGATATCAAAAGCTGGAAAGACCTCAGCCTTGATGATACTGTCCAAATCGAAAAGACTTACAATCTACCACCTGAGAAAGCGGTATAGACCTGGTACATCAAGGAATCAACGATTAAATCTAGATATATAGACAGCGTGCATTTACGTGTCTGTGAAGGAAATCGTTCGGTAAGGGAAATGCACTACCAATCAGAACGATATGCTCACCTCCTGCTTTCCATTTCTTATACTAATCGTAGATGGCAACTTAAACATACGACCTTCCGGGAATTCACGTAGGCAGACTGACCTCTTCAGGATTGACGATGACAGTGTATTCGTCCGTAGATGTATGATCAGGTTTATAGATGACTTTGGTAAGAGACTTGGACATGTTGATCTGATTTTATCGTGCGGGAAATCGATATGCGAATGGGCGGAGGTCCGAGGGGGCTTTATAACGAATTGTGGCACATTGATGTCATAATCCAAATCGACGTCACGCGACAGGTCAAGAACAAAGGCATGGCCTTTTCGGTCCGGATAATAAGGGAAAAAAACTGTCTATGCCCTTCAACTCTCGAGTCATTATTCTTTGACAAGGTCCCCGTCATCCAGCCTGGACCATCTCAATGATCCTTTGTACTTCACAGGCGACATTCCAAGATTGGTCAAGGGCACAACCGAGGGCCTGCAAAACAACAAGTCAGCACTGTCAACATCGGCACACAGCCTTTTTCGATCACCGTCCATGGGCACATTGAAAGGGAAATGCCGTGTCTGACAAGCGGCGAATAAGGCTTTCACATTGAGAGATGCCGAGTGAATCATTAAACATAATTGCGCCTTCAAATAGTTTCAGAATCTGACGCGCAACAAAAGCGGAACGAGCCACTTCATTCATACTCACCTCGGCATGCTTTAGAATTTATCATGTCAAGCAGTTCCCGTGGACACCAACGTAGAGCTTTCAACCAGGAAAACTCATCTTCCTCTGTATTGGTTGGAATCTTTACCAAGCTAGGAGACCCATCCGACTCCAGCTGGCCCAAATAACCTTTGACGAGGTTACGAAGCTCATCGCCTATTAACAACTAAAAAAACATCAGTATATTCCCAAATTGTCCTGAGCTAGACTCAAACTTTACCTTGTCGCTGACTACCTCGGGAATACTCTTTACCAGAACCTGGGTATAACCCGAATCCGTACCACCGTTATCTGATGAAACCTCGTCGGCAGCTAGCATCTCCCGGATTTCAAACTGAAACCCCCATGAATGAAAGGCTTCTCGAACTTCCAACGACTCACTCAGCCGCCGAGCTTCATGCAATGTGAGAAGAATAGGCAACGGAGGCAAAAGTTCCTTGACTTGCACGCCGCCCAGATCCGCAGCCTTCCCATGTCTACTGTGCAGGAAGCCGCAGCAGAGATCGTATAGAAACCGCTCGACTCGGATACGTTCATCTGCAGCGTGTTGGTCAACCAGTACGAGGACATGCCCCTGTGTATTCGTGGCCGACAAACTATCATCATCATCGCCGATGTGATCCTCTATGAGACAAGCAATAAATTTTGTGTCGACTTGATTGATCACGACAGCTCGACAGAGGTCTTGTTTTCTGAAACGATAGTTTTGTTTTTTTGAAGCTGAGACGGCCAATCCAGAACAAAATTCATCGAATGTATGTGTTGCAGTCAACGGTCGTTCTATTGTCTCGTTCACAAGTCTTGATGAGAGTTTCTGGATCATGTTCTCTCCCACATCGTA
Source organism: Termitomyces sp. T108 (assembly GCA_017657275.1). NCBI lineage: Eukaryota > Fungi > Basidiomycota > Agaricomycetes > Agaricales > Lyophyllaceae > Termitomyces > Termitomyces sp. T108. The sequence continues at coordinate 33,459 of JAGGAU010008312.1, read as the reverse complement.
CGTCCGATTTGCCTGTTCATGTTGTAGAATAACAAATATCAAGCTTCGAGGGCTTACCTGTAGTGCCTTTTGAAGCCACTCTGGAGGTCTCACTTTATCTGTCTTGCTATGTGTCCCAGTAACACCTACACAGCAGGGAATTGTTCTTCGAAGACATCTATCTCTCAATGTGCCTACAAGGTCAACCCCTTCAGATGACGCCTCTACCTGTGGATAAGAATTTCCGGTCCTTGAATCTACTATGAATGTTTGACCCGTTTGAGGATCTATCCAAGTCATTTGTTGGGCTTGGTCATCGGATGTCTGCAGAAAGTCAGAAAAAAGAGTTTCTCCAACTAGAAAAGCCCTAGCTGACATCTATAGTACACAGCTGTGGTGTTCGGATCGTTGGGTTTCCTTCACCTCGGTCTATTGACGGAGCTTCACTCGCATCGAACACCTCAAAAAAGACAGAATCATCATTCTGTCCCGTCTTCCTTCGTTTTCTTGGGGCAGGGGAATCTCTGTTACTTCCAGGTCTGGCGCTCAGTTGTTCAGGTACCAGAAAGCCGTGTTTGGTGAGGAAGATTGTGACGGCAGTAGAGAGAAGAGCTAGAACAGCATCTTGATCCTGCAGTGAGAATCTCAGGGGACAATTAGGTGATAGGAAAGGGTTACTCACCCGAAATTGAACATGGGTTTTCGCAGGATCCAGACAATTGTCCAATTGTTCCAGGGATGAGTTGATATTGAGCACATATACTGCTTTCTTCTCTGACTTTCTGGGCGAGCGGCGAATACCTACGTGTGTATGATCAGTTACATATATCTAGTATTCTCCTACTATAGGGCGTACTAGAGCGTGGAAGGTCGATCTCCCCTACCTCGTCGAGTGCCTGGTATGAAAGTAAAGTGAGCAGTGGCAATCAGATCGCGAGTGCTCTTTACGTTTTTTCCGAATGTACTTGCACCCAAGACGGAATCTATAGCCTGATGCAACTCACAACGAGCTATCGGATGTCGATTTACATCTAGTGGGTTCCAGCCAAATCAGCCTGTCACTGTTGAGAACAAATTTCACGTACATAGAAATTGATATGCCTGCATAGGTTATGATTCAGTGAAAACCCAAATGGAGAGTATAGACACTGACTTTTGAGTAAGCACCGTTGAGACTAATGAAGCCTTCCAACCTCAAGCCATCTGACTGAAAGTCAATCAACTCGGCATGCTAAGTATTCTTTTGTTCAGTGGTGGGCCAACATCACGCAATCTCTCATCTACCTCGGCCAAGGCACGTCCGTACAAATTGCGAAAAGTATCCAAGCTGGATGACGTCTAGACAAGATCAAAATCTGAAAATACGTAGACAATGGTTACTGAAACCTTTAATATTCTCCAAATGCGACTCCGAGAGGAACCAGGTTCATCATGAGTGTTTTCAAGGGTAAAAGAAATCTGAGGGAAAATGATCGAGTATGTCTCCAGATCTTGACGAATTTGATCGAGAGTGCGGGCAGGAGACAAATGCGAAAGCCGACGAACGGGAAGCTGCTCAGAAACTGCAATAAATGTATCATCTATTGTTCCTAGACGTGCACGCACATTATAAAATGCATCTCGTACGCATACTACTGTACCAGAAGTTTCTCTGCGCCAGCGGACAGCAGGACCTGAATACAGACACTTGCCGCTCTGTAAGGAGTGAGTGATTAAAGTCATGGTATAAAGCGGCCTTTCAACGACCTTAGTGATGATTGACCAGGTATTCCGCGAATGAGCCGTGCGTGAAGATATTTCGAGGCATCCCAGATCAGCTGCCGAAGCTAAGGCTAGACCGTTGATTATGATATCACTGGAGTATATGGGAAATTGTAAAAGATAAAAATACCTTCTCCACGGAAGCCAAAAGTGGATCCAGTCTCCAACCTAGATGGTTGATACGATTTTGAACTTCCTGACAATCGATGCCGATTGATTGGGGTTTTTCAAATTACTCATAAAAGTACATACCATATCGACCCTGTTCCGATCCATTTGCAAGTAAAAATAGGCTTTCTTTCGTTATTCCACTACCATCATCTTTGACCCAGCAAAGCCATTCTTCACAGTCTACACCTATGTCAATAGCACTAGCACCTGCGTCTATAGAATTCTGGACGAGTTCGGAAACAATTTGGGGGAGAGACGTCAGAATTTGTGAGGAGCGAAGCTTCACACGTGTTGGAACGTCAAGCTTTTCTATACCAGCCTGCGCCATAGCAGTAACAACATGGTCAAGATTCCAGAAAATACCTGTTCAAAATCGCTTTGGATGTTGGACCACTCTCTGAAGTGCGTTACGATAACATGTCACACAACAACGTAATCTAATCATCAAATATGAGAACTTGTCCGCAAGTTGAGTGCACAGAACTGATAACACTTGAGCTCGTTCTGCCCCTGTGACTGAGACGGATCACATCATGTCTTGGAACAACCCACTACGTTTTTATATCTTCAACCTTTGATCGGCGATTATGGATCTTGACTGTCTAGGCTCGGAAACAAGTTTTTCTCCATCGAGATCTGTCATCGGCTACGTTCACTAACTCAGGACATTGCGAGAAAAAATATCGGAATAAGTATATCATGGGTGCGCAACATGCGTTCCCACCCATAAAATTGGTCCAGAAGCACCGAGGTCGATGATTTCCACGAAAAGTCACTGTGGCGGTTGCTCGACCTCGGTACTTCGCTCTAATTATTCGGTATCACCTTATACATGTGATTTGTTTCTTTCAATATGAACTCTAGTGATACGTATTTTGGGTTGAGGAGTAGACCTCCAAGTTGGTAATATTTCTGAACAGTTTGCATAATCCACAAGGGAATCCTGTATTTGATATGGAAAATCCAAATTGGAAGGGCCTAAAAGTGAAAGCAACGAACCAACTGATTGGCATCAGCACATCCTGGATCTTCTCCGGATCCGGTCGGACTTGACAATCAAAACGCCTATCTGACAATAACTCTGTGGATCATTGCAATTCAGGTAAGTTAGTATGAGGAAATACGTACCCAGAGGGTCTAGCAATCGGCGGCCATCTGTCACATCCCAGCATACGTGAGTCGCAGCAAGATCGGACCCATATCTGTATATAAACCGCAGCTATCTGTAGACTTAATGTCGTGGTACGCCAACCCCATTCTATTCATAATGCCTCGATGTTTCGCCACAGACTGTGCTGGGCGGTATTTTCGTAACAAGGAGGCCCTTCAGCAACATCTCAGAAGTAGTTCGCTCCCTCATCCTGTCTGTAACCTTTGTAAACGAAGATTTATAAATGAGACTTCAAAAAACGAGGTCAGTCTTACTCCCTCTATTCATATGTAGTCAATTATCGTCTCTTTCCTCGTTGGCGACAAATCAGCACATGGCAGCAAGGCATCCGCCGACTTTTCCTTGCGAAGATTGTCAACGCAATTTCAATTCTTTGAGCGCCCTAAATGATCATTATCGTGGGACTCCCTATGAACGACATCCCAACTGCATACAATGCGGGCTCGGATTCCGCAACGTTGCAGAAAGAGACGCGGTAAGTCTCGGTCTCATTTATCGATTGAGTCGATCATAACGCTAATTTTCTTGTCCTGGTGTGGCGCATGTAGCATGAAGCTAAGGAACATCCACGGGTGAAGTGTGTGGCGTGTAACGGCGAGTTGATCGATGAAGATCGCCTTCAGTCTCACTATGCAGAACGATCGCCCCCACATTCCTTGTGCGAAGTATGCCAGCAGGGTTTCAAAGATGCCGCCGAGCTTTTCTCAGTGAGTGAAAAGGCCAGACAGTTGTTTGGATTGCGCCACTTACAGTACAAATGATGTGTGTAGCATAAGTCCAGCACACATCCGGCCTGCAATGGATGCAAAGTCCATTTCAAAAACCAAAATGATCTCGACAACGTGGGCACCAGAGTTCTACCTGGTTTATCGGGTTATTAACTTTTCTCAGCATGTAAACACTTGCTCTCCCACTGTCGAGGAGCGCATGCCGATCTACACGACCTCTGGGTCTATTCACTCGGATCTAGCCGTGGAAACAGGACATCCTCTGTATGGGAGTGCTTGTAGGACTTCTTCGGTTATACAGGTCGATTCGCATGGTCAACCACCCTTGGGACCGGACACCAAAGACCCTTTACCTTCCATGACACAATGGAGGTCATCCACTTGGCTATACAGTCAACGTCGTGGACCCCTGACCTCTTCTTCCGAGCCCACCGGTGGACTTGCGAATTCTCCGAGACTTTCCAATGCGGTAATGTAGACCCTTGAATATTTACTACCAAGTGACCAACCAAGAGAAATTTAGCCCGTCCCTACTAACCCACTACCTCGCCAATTCCCTTCATGGCAAGCTACACCAGTGAAAACTATTTTTCTTCCCTCTCCACAAGATAGTTGATTGATGTTCATTAGAACCACAATTTTATTAATTCCCTTCAAGCTCTCCCGATATCCTCAGGGAAGTTTCAACAAGATCAAAAAACACAAAATTTCACTTCCTTCGATCAGTCCGGTGCCGGGGGGCATCTAAGAAGCAGGTTCTTGGGAAATGGAATACTGTGAAGGTCTGTTGAAACTTTTTCGAAGATTTTTCGTGAGAGTCCTGGAGACATTTATGGATCATCTGATAGTATCATCACGTAAATACACCATAGCCCATCCCAGGAGGTCCCTTGCTGAAGTAAATAATGTATCAAGTGGAGTTATACGGTGGACAAATGAGCTCGTACTCTATTTTTTCCCTATATCTGTACCCTAGTTTCCGTATCTCTCAAGTCATCTACATGTTACGATTTTTGACGTCGTACTTGCAATGGCCCATAGGATATTGTGCGATCTAGTAGAGAGCGAGGAGCTGAAAATTCTTACAATAATAAAGACGGATTTTGACCCAACCCAGGTTGATGCGTATCGTCGCAAAGCGTAAACCACATATCGGCATACAAACACGGTGCGCCTAGATTCAATGTGAATAGGTAGGATCCACAGGTAACAGTGCCAGAGCAGCACGATGGCGTAGATGGACGGAGGATACATTGCATTTACTGGGGATTATACATAGCTGGGGTTAGGTCGCGGCAAGTGGAAGGAGCGTGCTATGATAGACATTGACGGAATAGTATCTAAAGTCTGCATAAAATTGTAACCGGTCAGTACATGGAAGGACGTTGACACACACCAAATGTGTACAACGAGAAAAATTGTTCTAATCCATGAGGAAATTCAATAGCCCGAAAAAAAAACATGTAAGCCGCTGGACCTGAGTGTCACGCGGAGCGAAAGTGGTATTGAGAGGAAAACGATAGTGTACATAGTTGGTTGCACGGACGAAAGATTTTTCAAACTCCTGGCGGACTTGGTACGCTGACGTGTTATCATACAATCACGTTCACTATTGCTTCCATACGAAGAATAATCCCACGTGTACGGACTGCAAAGTGGTGTTACATCCTAAAAACGCCATAGCCTTTATTGCCTCCATCCCAGGTCGTCGACCCCGCACCAAGGCCTGAGGTCAACGGGCGTTCACGTGCAGCCAGGGCGAGAGCCAATCCAACTACATCTCTCGTATCTGTAGGCTTGATAATCCCATCGTCCCATAGCCGCGCAGTCGAATAAAGTGCTGTCGACTGGTTCTCGATTTCGGCTCTCAACGAGGAGTGTTGTGCAGGGTCCCTGAATGCATAACGTTGGGGGTCATAGTGTAACCTCAAGTACACACACTCACTTAGAAACCGAAGTCATGACTTGTGAAAGCTGAGCAGATCCCATGACCGATACTTTCGCATTCTGTTGTAAATTTAGCGTCAGTAGGCAGATAAAAATGGAAAAATAGGAAAGTCTAACCGGCCACATCCAGAGAAATCTCGGGGAATACTATTGGTTTCAAGTCAATGAGATTCTAAACTGAGAACGAAGTGTAAAAATCACAGCTCGACCAGCCATTCCTTTGAGTACCAGGTCAGTAAAAGACATGCAACGTGATATAGATGAACTTGCCATAATTGCCCGCCCCGAAACTTCCCCCGACAATGACTGTAAGCTTGGGCACATCCGCACACGCAACGGCACGGACCATCTTTGCACCTAATAGACAGACTCATCTGTTTAGGGGATGAAGTCGAAAAAAAAAGACTTACCATCTTTGGCAATACCTCCCTTCTCGGCTTTGGAGCCCACCATGTAGCCTAAAATATGAATGTTGATAGAAGCATATAATAAATCAAATCGCAGATCTGACCAGTGACATTAACGAGGAAAAGCAGAGGGATCTTTCTTTGGGAGCAAAGTTCGATGAAATGGGTAGCTTTCGATGCGGACGGAGAGAAAAGGATTCCATTGTTAGCAACGATACCAACGGGGTATCCATGAATGTGCGCGAAGCCCTGCAAGTCGAGCGTTACTTAGGAATCAACCGAACGAGGCACACAAGAGAAGGCATACCGTAATAATCGTGGTTCCATATTCCTTCTTGAATTCCCTGAACTTGCTACCATCCACAATACGTGCAATAACATCCCTCATGTCGAAAGGCTGCCGGACATCTGTTCCCACGATGCCATGAAGGTCAGAAACAGGATAGAGAGGTTCTTCAGGCCTGTTCAAAGGCTAGTAATTTTAATCAACGTTTTGCACGCGCCATGCGATGTCAAGTCGACGTACCAGTACCTCACGGCTGCCTGCCACTCCAAGGTCTCCAACGATTTCTCTGGCGATGGCAAGCGCGTGCTCATCGTCTCTCGCAAGATGATCTGTCACGCCACTCTCACTTGAATGCATTAAACCACCTCCCAAAGTTTCCTCATCAACTTCTTCACCTGTAGCAGCTTTGACAAGCGGGGGACCGGCTAGAAAGATACGACCCTGGTTTTGAACAATGATGTTCTCGTCAGCCATGGCGGGAACGTAGGCTCCTCCTGGGCAAAGTGGGTCCAGAATTGAAACATTGACAGAAGTGAAGCGAACCTGCGACAGAGATGCCATGTACTACAGCAATCTGTGGAATGCCTAAAGCTGACATTTGAGCCTTTTAGAATATATTAGAAGCTGGACTAATCTGCGAGAAGTGAGCGTACCATATTGTAGAATATACGACCGAAATGTTCTTTATCAGGAAAAACATTCGCCTGGTGAGGCAATGCTGCGCCTCCGGATTCCACTGATGGCCGTATTTTGAACTGGGTGATGTCAAAGCGAGTGAGATACGTACCTAGATAGACACAAGGAAGACCATGTTCGCGTGCTACTTCCTGGGCACGAAGATGCTTTTTGACCTGTAAACCATGCTTAGCATGTAGATGACCTACAAGAAGTAGCAGTCAACTGTAAGAGGATAATATGACCCGCCCTTCACAGTTGCGTCATTGACAACCACAACACACTCCCTGCCTGCTATTCGGCCAATACCAGTGATAATACCCGCTCCAGGTATGTCTTCTGAATAGACCTCATGAGCGGCCAATGCTGAAAGTTCTAAGAATGGCGTATGTGGATCTAAAAGGAGCCCGAGTCTGAGGTAAACTTGGACTCAATAAGTGACCGTGAAGCAACTGGAAAACGCGTACCTTTCGCGGGGTAACTTCTTTCCCCTACTTCGCATGCGTTCCGCCGCTTTGGCACTACCACCTACACGAGCCTTGGCCATCTTTGCTTCGAAATCAGCCACTAGTTCGTCCATGGCTTTGGCCTTCGCCATAAATTCTGGAGAAGAGGTGGAAATCAGGGAGGGGAGGACAGTGGCATGGTATAACCGTCCTGGACTAGTAATTGTTCGACGTAAACACTTCTGCAGTATAAGGCGCATGTAATTAAGCCAGAGGTGTTAACAAGCGTGACAGAATAGACAGTAATTAAGTTGCGGACGAGATTAATAGGTTACATTCAACGTAGACAATGCGAGGAAACTCCGATTGCAATCGCGGCCGGACCATACATATACTTGCAATTGAGGCACCATTTACTATCTCAACCCATAGCTAGCTAAGCTTCAAAAATGTATCTACACTGTGTGCGTTCATGGGTCTAGGTAGTCTAGAAATCCTTCCAATCATTATCCCAGTCACTTTTCTTTGGGGTGGACGTCATCTTGGATGCAATCGACGGAGCAGTCACTGAGGAAGACTGTATGGGGGAGATACCAGACTGATGGCGACCGTGTTCAAAATCAAAATCATCGTCATCTCCCTCATTGTAAAGAGCAGATCTTTCGCCAGAACCGTCGTGGGCAAGCACACCATACCCAGCACGCTGAGGTCCACCTGCGACCTTGTCCTTTACTGCCCCAACTACATCACTAACGCTGCTAGCAACGTCAACACCGAATTGTTGCTTTGACCATTGATTCGCAGAATCCCCAACGATAGCCGCCTTTTTTTGCGCCTCACTCATGTATCCTTTTACGCTCGCCGTGAAAGTAGGATCCGTGACTTTTTCAACTCCAGGTTGAATGACATTCTCATTCACGGCTTTGCTAGCTCCGACAACAGCTGCAGAGAATAGTGACCATCCTTTGCTGATCGCGCCAAGGGGGTTTTGCTGCAGTTCAGTTAACGTGGGCGCAGCAGAAGATGATAACGCATAGGAAGGGTGATTTGAGGTCGGTGGATTTGGTGTATTACCAAAGCCAGTATAACGACCACCTTGACTAGGTGGAAGATCAATAGGTCGGCTCTCGTTAGCTTTACCCAAATTTGCAAAGTAGTTCTCATTAGCGGTTTTCTGATCGAGGTCTGGAGTACCACGAGGCGAATTCCGGAATGGGGACGGTGAATTGCTGCGCAAGGTGCTTCCTGTCGTTGATCGAGCGTTTGCGCGAGATTTTCGAAGACCTTGTGCCGATGACGGACGTGTTGACGGCGATGAGAATTGGACAGTTTGGGTGTACCCAGGAGGCGGCAATGATGGCGCCCATTCCTTACCGACGAGTTCCGCATCCAGCTTTGTATATAGATGAGGGACATATACAATAAAAGTAAGACACGACATACTTTTTCTCGGTATTGTGCGGCTGCCCAGCAGTGGTATTTATCGTAAGAACTGAGTTCCTCGCTATAGCCCCCCTGAGCGGCAGGGGTGTATGACTTGAGGAATTCCTGGAAGGGAGCATTGCCGCCGAGCTACATATCAATCAGAGAGGATTGAGATGAAGCATCACTTTTACTCACCTGCATTCTTCGAACTTGTTCTTCCTGCCAGGTATCCATTGACACGGACCTTACAAAACTAATTCGATAAGAAGCGCGCAAACAGGAAATGTCACTGTTAAGACTCGCACCTGATATGCACACCAAACCCGCGGTGCGTTCCTGCGCATTGTAAACAAAGAAATATGGCAAAGCTGGGGAAACTGAGTGTTTGTGGTGTCACATGCGAATAGGTACTTACCTGACAGAAGCCCATTGAGGATTCAGATTGGAGCAGTCGCAGCAGACTTTGTTTCTGAGGTCTTCGCGCTTGGAAAGTTCGCTGAGAATCTTTTTGGCCGCTACTTGGTCTGTCATTATGTAGACCAGGGAGTCTTGTTGAATCTGTACTAGGTTATCATGATCGGTTAGCTGACCACGTGCAAAAGTCATTCATGATACCTTCATCTTATCAGATATTGCAATAGAAAGCAGACAGATTGCTTCCTTGCGGCCCCACTGAAAGTATATACTGACGAACCACGCTTAAGATCTTCAAAGGTGAATTACAGGTTTGTCATTCTCAGAATTTACTTTACAAACTTGGATATCAGGTATCTGCATTGACATTTGATGACATAATAGGGTAGTCTCGTCGATAGACTCGAACGAGAGAGGTTTCCCCGGGTATAGTCGTTGTGAAGAGATGGAGTGATTGTAATTTTGGCATGTCCACTCAAACACGATGGTAGAAAAAGAAATTAAACATAAATCTGTGGCTGTGTTAATTTATAAAGCTTTACTGCGAAGCGTGTTTATCCCTCTCACTCTCAATATACCATCGCGGGGAATATTCCGACAGTTTTTTAGACAACGAGACCCCCTGTCAGGAGCTTGGTGTAATCAACGGGCCAAAATAGACGAGTAGATAGTAGATTTGTTGCGAACTCGAGGTGACATCTTGTGGTGTGTGGGTGTTCCACTCTCTCGGGTCTCCTCTTACTGGACAACACGTCCCACCGCCCAGACATCCAGAAACCCGTATCATATCTCATAATCCCTGGCTTGCTCGTGAGAATTCATTTCACAGAGCTGCGTGTAGTAACAAGTACTCGAAATCACCCCGGTCTTTTCTCCCACCATCAACCATCCATCTGAAGGCTATATCGCTTGGCTACGAATCTTGTGTTTATCGGCCCAAAGTCTCTCGTAACTCGATAATGATCCAACAGACAAACCCTCGACAACTTGACACAAGTGTAACGTCTCTTCGTCAGGGTGCCTCAGATGGCCCGGAACAGTGGGGTCTATGGCAGGGTACAAGGTAAATCAACAGTTCTTCTTGGGTGAGATTGGTCAATCCATACGCTATTACCTAGGCACTATTCGCTTGAGGTTGTTCAAAATCCCCTCCGTGCCCGTATGTGCGGATTCGGTGATAAAGTGAGTTAAGTATCTCTGTCAATATATATTTGACCAAAATGTCTTCTAGGATCGAAGACCATTAGCTCCAGCTGCGGTGGCGAAAATGGTAGTCAAAAGGGAAGACGATTCCATTGTTGACGTTGAGTAAGCTTCTTAATTACCCGTTCTCCTTTTGTTTTCACCTTGTCTGATATGTACAGTGATGTGGACTGTTCTTTTTTCTTGGTCACCGTTGATTTGTGGTCTGCAGATGGGAAGCAGGAAATGAATCTCGTTTTACACCCTTCCTCAACTGATCGTTTTGTACCGGCTCACACAAATAAAACAAGACGAAGAGGGACAAGCTCGTCAACCCCTCACCCTCGATCTTCAGGCAATCAGACACCAATATTACAGTCTACACCTTCCGTGCAATTCAGGTCAGGAGACCAGGTTTGTGTATTCATTGCCATGGAACTTATTCTTAGAGTTTTTGACTTTCGTCGCAATAGGCTAGTGGGATCACGACCCCGTCTATGCCATCTCAGACTACCAACTTCAACGGACAAGCCTACTATCCTCCTATGGCTGATAACCTGAGTTTTTCTGATTCTGCATCATATACTACCACTACAGCGCCTGAAACCGCAACATGGGGCTATTCTGCACAGAGTCCACCAGTTGATCGGAATACGGCCTTTCCTCCTCCAGTTCTACCATCAATTACCTCCTTTTCGCGCACCGCCAGCAGTACTCTTCAGGATTCGTGGCAGTCTGAGCAGGATCCCGAAGCTCTCCCTTATCGTGCGTGGGGAACGGATACGACCTACCAATCAATGGACACCTATCACCCGCAGGTTGACCCGACCATCCGAGCCTCCAACTCCGACGGGAGAGATGAGGGTTGGGCACAAGAATCGGAACGGTATGGTCATGATGTCACCCAAACCCAAGTCGACAGTCCTTATCCTCCCGCGGGATATGCTCAACCTCAGGCGCCGCCACCACCTCCATACTACTCGTCTAATTTAACCCCTGTGATCCAAACTACAGCAACTCCGATTCAGTCGTCTGCGTCTGTCCCACCTTTACCACGCCATACCTATACACGCACGTTGATTGGTCCACTATCGGCTAATGCATGTCGTCTTCTCGATGAACATCGGAAGCCTGGGATCTTCTTTCTGTTCCAGGACCTATCAGTCCGAACCGAAGGTGACTCTCCTTCTATGCCATCTCCTTCTATGCCATCAACTCTGAACTCAATTCTTCAGGTCAATTTCGTCTTCGATTGCGCTTGATGAATATCGGAGCGTGAGTGGTACTTTCTACCCTCAAAGCTGTGATTACAAGCTTTTTTGGCAGGCCACCCGCGCCGGAAGCCGGAGCGACATGCGTTCACAATGATGTTTCCCCGGTGCTTGCTCAAGCTTTCACAGATCCTTTTTTGGTTTATTCAGCAAAGCGATTTCCAGGCGTTCCAGGTATGAGCATTAGTACTAGTTGCTAAGTTTCGTTTTAATTTCTAATTAATGTATAATACTAGATACAACTGCCCTATCCATTGCCTTTGGCAACCAAGGACAAAAGCTTCCACTGGTCGGGTCCTGTGTAGCTCGTTTCCTGTCCGTACTGATTTATCCATGTAGCGGAATCGGCACGGGTCGAATAAGCGTCGTCGGCGAGATGGCTCCTCAGATGATGATTCCGACGGAGCATGAGAAGATTGGCGTTGCTTGAATTAATTTGCCCGATACTGCACACCCTCCCCAGCTCTGATTTTTCCATCTTGCTCCTACGTCAAGTTGTATAGTTCGTTGTATTTTTCGGATGTCAGCCTTTGCCTTTGATCGTCATCGAGTTCGAGAACGAGTTTAACCGTCTTGGGATACTTTTCGTAGATCCTTTGAAGCATCTCATGCGCTTTGTGTATTTCGTTCTCATCTTCGTATTCCATGCTCGCACCAATAGGGCGGATAAGTTTCCCGTCGTTGAGTTTATTGAGCGCCGTAAGCAAGATCGAGAGGGTGGCTTTGTGAGCCATCCAAACAGACCATGACGGTGAAATCTGATGGAGAATATGCAAGTGGTATGCAGGATCGTTATTATGGCCATCGCCTTCTTTGAAAACATCCATGCCCCCGGTCTTTGATCCAGATTTCTTGGCTATTGCTGGCCGTTTGGAGCCGCGCAAAGCAGGAACACTAGGTACCTCATCATCTTCAGCGTCCTCTTGGCGCTCTTTGACGACGTCGGAAAGGAGTGGTGAGCTTGGGTTTGAATCTCGTTTTTGACGATAACTTATGCTTAACTCCTGATACGGTATGATGACGCGTTCGATGACTTCAAAAGCACGTTCAACCTCGCCAGCTCGCACCATAGCTACGGACAAGTGATTCCAGTTATGGGAGTCGAAAGAGAACCCTCGACTACGCAGGTCCTTCCAAATCTTTGCTATTTCGGCATGTTGACCCGCAGCAGAAAGAGCGTCGATATATATGGAGAGGGGAACACAAAGAACATTCCCTTTTATACCTCGAGTTGTGTCTGCGGGACCATCCTCCGGCAGCATCCAGTCCCTTGAGGTGATCTTCACTCCAAGTTCTTGGATTTTAGGCCAGATTTCCATAACAGCATCGATGTTGAAGGTACGGCGATAAACATCCAGAAGTCTCGTCAGGTTTCCAATGGAAGGTTCCTCTCCAGAGTTCTGCAAATCCTGAAGCACACGCTCGACTTCCTCAGGGAGGTCCATGCGCGACCACCCATCTAAAACAGGTCCATAGAGGTGTTGAAGAGCACTCAAGCTATCGTACTTGGGCTTCTTCCAAGGCCTTTCCTCCTCTGGGACATCAACCAGGCTTTTTACGAACTGTTCCGCAATCTCCATGCTCTCCTTTGACATCTCATGGCTGTACGCCTGAAGAATAGTCCTGAGAGTGATTGGAGAAGGGGTAATACCCAGTTCTGTGATCTCTCGATACACTCCATGGGCCCTAACCTTGTCGCCGTGTTGAAGAAAACCAGCCATGAGAATGGTCAATATGAACACATTGACATCAACGTTCCAACCAGGCCTTATACTCTCCTTCAAGTCATAGTAGATATCTGCTGCAATGCTCATCAAGCCAGCATCGCAAGCTGACTGGACAAGAAGAGCATACGTGTATGCATCGGGCTTCGCTTTTGATCTTTCTAGTTTTTTGAAGAAGTTGTAGACGACAGTGAACGGGGCGCCAATGAGAACGTAGGCTTTCATGAGCGTATTGTAGACTTCGAGGGAAAGCGCAGTAACACGAGCAGCCATGATATAGTCATATGCCCGAATAACACCCTTCCAGGAACCTCCTTCGACGTGCGCATTCATGAGGGCAACGATCATGCGATTATCTGGGATGACTCCTTCCTTTAACGCACGCTTGAAGACGGCCTCAGCACCCACGGGGTCTTTGCGATGTGCTAGGAGGGTAATGACAATAGTATATGTCACCACGTTCGGCTTGATCCCAGCCTTGCGCATCTCGTGAAGCACACTCATGGTAGAATCAAGGTCTCCCGCAGCAGCAAAAGCATTAAGGATGATGGTGAAAATGTACTCATTAGGGGCCTGATCTGCCTTTGCCATGTCCGCTAGCCAAAATGAGATCTCTTTTTGACTGGCGTCTCCCTTCCTAGCGTGAGCATTTATGACGGCAGCGTAATGAGCGATACCCGGAGAATTCGTGCGCTTTCCATTTGCATCGCAAGGAAAGAATTCCTCAAACGCCTCTTCCGCACGCTGGACGTCATTGGCCATAGCATAGCCGTGTATCAACGATGCGATGTCCTCTGCGATAGGTGGAGCCATTGCCTTGATCCTGTTGAAGCATTCTTCAAAGGCCTCGACGTTTCCTTGTCGTGCATACAGATACACGCCTAGCCGCTCGTAAAGCAAATCATCCTGGGTGTGGTGGGTAGACTGGTACATATCAATGGCGGAATGCATAGTGGCGGGCCGTAGTGCAAGAGAACGGATAAGCATGAATTGGAATTGTCGAGGCACATTGAGATTGAGTCGTTGCATCTTGGAAAACACCTCACAGCCCTCTGTACTGAAGTTGGCATTAGACAAGGCCTGGATGAAGAAACATCCAACGTCCTCGCGACGCTTTTTATCCCAATCTTCCTTTTCCAGGAACGACGACGGCTGAGCGATTTCAACAGCGATACGCCGGGCAGTTGATTTCAAAGAATCTACCACACGTTTGAAAGGTGCAGTCGCAGGGCCATAGATTCTATAACGCATAAATTTGGAGATGGGTTCCCAATGATCACCGATATACTCCATCGCCCGAAAGTTGCCCTCATATCGTACAAGAGACGTCAAAATCATGTCGTATGCGGTCACGATCCCTGCTTTCTGCAGAAAAGACAACTCAATCTTGCTCGCGTCCTCAACGGCGTTTGTCGCGCCTTCACAATCTCCACGTAGCGCGAAGGCACGAGCAAGCAGACACAACCTCCACTGGTCGAAACGCGATGCGGGTATGATCGTAAACTTCAAGTCGTCCAAGACATTGAGTGCGTTCTCTGCCGGGCCAACCAGCTCGTCACCGTGTTCCCCAGACTGTTTCGACTGGTATCGAAGCTCAGCAGCACTGATGTACTTTTCCAGAAAGGACAGTATGGTCGGAAGGGGTAGGCGGTATTGCTCTATGTTCTCATAAAGTCTCCAGGCATGGTGCAAATCGAGTTCTGACGGAGGGAGCTGGATCATACGCTGGAAGCGTTGCATCCGGTGCTCGTGCTTAGTTAATTTAGAAATGGCTGGAAGCTCTGTAGCCGGCGCGGGCGTTGACTCCATCGCGAAGGATACATGCCGCCGCTGGAGAGTATGATTATGGTGCATGAGCAAGGACCTAGCGATTCTCGCTCGAGGTTTTGGAGGCCGCTTCCCCCTTCTTTTCATCGAGGTACCTTCCTCGCCTTGCGAAAGCTCATCCAACATCATAAGATGAGTGTGAACTATCAACAACAATGAGAACAGCCCAAAGAAACGATATGGTATGATACACACACGGCCACAAGAGCAAATGCCGACTACTAGAGCTGGACCACTCTCGCAAAGACTGGTGTTCAAGTGGAATCACGGAAAAGACATCCTCCGACTTGTTTTTTCCCTTGACGCGACGAGGTGTGGGAGTGAAAAAATCACAGCCGACGCCGTTACGTGTCGAAGTGGTAGCAACCGTGCGTACGACCGAGTTGAGCTTGGGACGGCCTGAAAGGAGAGTGTTATAAATGACCGACACAACAGGCTCGACCATAAGAAACTCGTCCTCCGGAACGAGTGCGCGGATCTGGAAGGGGCATAAGTACATTTTTGCGTAGTCCATGTAATATTCTCACTTTCTGCCCTTTCCAAAAGGTGAAAAAATGTGGACAGGGGCCGTTTTGAGATCAGGGCGAAGAAACGTTTTCTTCGTCTTCAGAACTTTTGAGAATTTGTCAATGTTATGATTTCCGGCACGTGGCCAATATGATAAACTCGTCGCGTCGCATCCTCCAAGTCCAAAGACCAAGGATGAACGGCGACGTCCCAGCACACGAAATAATAATTGCGCGCTCCGAGTTGGAGATCAATCAATGCTACGATGTGGTACATCTCCATTTACCATCCTTCTCTTCCTCCCAATCACCACGACTCAATTGATCACGACTACCCAGAGAATCGCCGTATTCCACATCGAGCAGAAATTCCCTCTCGAAACCGAATTAGATGAGTCAGTCGCAGCTTGCCGTTCTCTACGCACATGCCCAAGTCCCAATCTATGTCAATCATAATGTAGATTTGACCATAAGAAGACCGCGACGCATTTTTTACTCAGGCTCACTCCATCTCTGACTCCAGTCGGCACCATCCGGGGGTATAAGGCGCCTGGAGGGTACTACAAGCTTACTCGACTCGCGGTCCTTAAGGAATACAGAAACTTCCGATTTGGACGCGAACTTGTGCTGGCACTGCACGACTGGGTCAAGGCCCATGCGCTCAGTGCCGGGTCGACCGATTGGGTCGAGGTCATCAGCCACTCTCAAATACCTGTCAAAGGTTTCTATGCCAAGTACGTCGATGTATACTCTACAACATTCTGATTGATGATCATTGTGTTTAGGTTTGGATATCACCCTGAAGTAAGTGTCTTGTAAAAAGAAAACCCAGTGGCTAGCAGAACCTTGTGTCGTTGACAGGGCCCCGAGTTTGATGAAGATGGCGATCCTCATCAAAAAATGGTCCTTCGGTTGCCGTTGTAATCAACGTTATTATGACGTACTATCTACACAGAAAGAACCAAGGGCCGCTCATTATATGTATGGCTCTTGAGCTACATCTAATGAAATCGTAATGCTGGAACATAGAATTACAAGTGGTGGTAAGAGCATATTTAAATTCAAGACTGGTAGTGTAAGTGAGAGGTGTTAATAATAAGTGATTGACAACAAGTAACCGTTCGAGTTGGTCGTAAAGGTCGTAAGTTTGTCCAAGATTAAGCGGAATATCCAAGAGAGAAAACCAATCAACTACGAGCAAAGTGAGTATTATTATCTTCGACACCCGGTCCTTCGCTTTCACTCTCCGACTCTACTTTCATTGACGGAAACAATGGGCTTCCGGGAAGAATGCTGAAGTTGATGTTGGAGGACCCATAGCTCGGGGAGCCCTCTTCATAGATCTTTCTGGCAGCTTCATACTCCATCTTCTCCTGCTCGGCCTGTGCGAGAAAAGGCTATTTTGTTCACGATGAGTCACAACAGATCAAGACAGTGCCAGGAATAACTTACTTGACGCTCTGCGTCGGTCATGGAACGCCATTTGGCCGCAGCAAGTACGCTCTGTTTAGTCGTTTCTGTCTCATCGCCAAATATATTGCGTACAAGCTGCGGGTTTGCCCTGATGCGCTGGAGGAACATAAAGTAAGCACTAAGGGGCTTCTTGGGGGCATTGGGGTCCTTGATGTTGCTTTTGCGGGATTTACCCGCCTTGCGCTGTGCAGCTCGAAACGCGTTCTCGCGCTTGATGTCATCAGGAGTCAAGGAACGCATATATGCGGCAAGCTCACGCTCACGGGCCTCCTTTGCAGCCTGTGAGCGCCGTTTATAGGGCTGTGAAGGAAGGTCAGCGGGTGACGTCACACAATGGAACAGTCGTGATAGATACCTCTTTTTCCTCTTCTGTCAGTGACGCGTATTCTTGGCCGGCCTCCTTTGCAGCCTGCGCAACATTAAGCTTACGGGTTCCATTCGCCTGCTGGTTCTGGATCCAGTCTGTAAAGTACAATTGCCAGGCAGAAGGCGCCAGCTTCGGGGGCCGGAGCACAGATTTGAGGACTGCAGGATTAGTTAGCACGACAAACATGAGAGAAAAAAATTTGCTGTACCTGGTTCGGCATTGGGGGACCTGGTCGAGGCCGAGCGGTCCTCGAGAGGTGGTGGGCTGATGCGCTTCTTCCTCCTCAGCGTCGCGTCTGGGTCGTCGTTGCCGCTGACAGATTCAGCACGACGGCTGTACGACCGTGCGAGACGCGACTCGGGGGCACTCGTGGACGTAAAGAGGAGGGGCGAAGTGACTGAGCCGCGCAGAGACGGAATGCGCTGGCGGACGGTGGTGTCGACCATGGGGGAGTGCCTGACGGACGGGCGGGACGAGGAGGAAGAGCGGAGGACGCGGGGCGACGAGTAGACCTGGGATGGCCAGGCAGGGGAGAAGGTTGTGTCGAGGGGGGAGATGGACTCGAGGCGCTGGCGCGGAGAGTAGGGGTCCTCAGAAGAGGCAGGAGACATGGAGCGAGGGAGAGCAAGCTGGGCTGCAAAGTCTGTGGGGGAGATGGAGGGGTTCTGGGGGAAGAGGACACGGTCTGAATACGGGAACTGGGGCTGGAGTGGAGGCTGGGGGATGGGGATGGGGGACGAGGGCGAGAGGAGGGGGAGGTCGGGGTCGTTGATCCAGTTTGCAAAATAGCTGTCATGGTCGAGAAAGGCAGAGTCAGACTCGAGACTAAAGTTGGCGAGGGAGAGGTCATAGGCAGGCTTGGAGTCGTCGTCAAAGTCGACGGCGGGGACAGACAGGTCCTCAAAGTCAAAGATGATGGGGTCGTTGTAGACAGGAAAGGCAGACATGGGGCGGCGGTGTACGGCGGCGGGCATTGGCCGGAGACGCGTACGGAGGGAGACAAGGGCGAGGGACGGACGGAGGAGCATACTGTTTTAAAGGATCTCAAGAAAAAAGGTAATCTGTTGTGACATGGATATGTCGGCAGATCCTTCCCGCGGATTTGGACGAAATCCTTGCAAATCTGTGTTTGACGTCCATCGCCCAATCTGGCAGCTCAAACCCAGTCAACTGGTCGTGCAATCACACGGCTCGTCTTCCATTTATGTCTACTTTCTACAGATACTCCATCAAATGACAATTTCCGGCGACCGATATCTCGTGCTGTTGTACACTCCTTTTCCGGCCTGCAACCCAGTTCGAATAACACACAAGTCCGGGGAGGCACAATCCGATGCAAATCATGAGTACTGATCATGCGTGTGCGACAGGGGCCGTCTCTTACCTCCCAGCCCTTCACGTCCTTCATTATCGCCCGTTCCCGGCCGAGCGCCGCCTGCTCGCGTCGGTAGGTATCGCGGTCCCCCTCTGCCATCAGCAGCGGCACCAGGTGGATGCGCGACCACACTTTTTCGCGCGCGAGTTCCCTGTCATTGCCATATCAGTCATCGTCAGTTGCGGTCCGATACCGTGACAAGATAAGCCTTTCTGCATGCGGCCGGATCCTGTGGCCACGTTTAGCGGTGGGCGGGAGGTCTATGGGACACGTTTCACGTCCAGCTGACCGCATGCGTAGCACTTCTTGTCCGGAGATGTTGATTTCTCGTACCGTTTCTCTAGATTACCTTTCCCCACCCTGTAGAATCCCCAAGTGCATATCCCGGTCACCGCGCCGAGAATCACCAACGAACTTGGTCCACGGAGTGGCAAGTTTCGTTTGTACTTTACTGCTTCGAATCCCCCCGGAGGGGGCATGTCTCTGCAAATGCGCATGTCAGTTCTGCCACCAGTGGAGCTGGAGCGCACGCAGCCTACTGTCTAAACGGAGCCGACACTGTCGCGCAGAACGTGCATTAGTGTTTGTCCCCCAGAACGCGGGCACACTTACTTGGTAGATGCAACAGTGGGGTTGGCTGTCCGTTGCCCTGAAGAAAACGGCAGGAGGCGGGCAATCACGTGCCATGCGTGAGAACTGTTTCTGAATTGGTGTGTGGCGAAGAAGGGAGATTTGATGGAATACCATGCAAGTATATGAAAATACATCAGAGAAAGGCACGCCGGCATTCGGAGTGAGCTGCACGGCTGCGGGGCGCCTGTGTGCTGGGTCCCAGCTGAGACGGCGATGGACATGATCTGATGGGAAACAGACGACTTGTTGAGATACGAAAAAAGTAGAGGAGGAGTAGCCGAAAAAGGCAAGATATCGAACAATCGAAGCCGACTCAACGCCAGAGTTGAAATAATAATGCCGATAGACTCGAACCTGCCAGCTGTCCTACTCTCAGCCAACACCCATGTCCGCCCGCCCGTCCCCTGGCCCCTCCGCCCGCCTCAAGCAGCCACATCCTCCTGTCGGCATTGCTGCGGGTGCCGAGGACGCAAAATATCAGACAAAATATCGAGAACTCAAAAGGAAGGTCAAAGAGATCGAGACAGTCAGTCTGCACCACCCCCTCCCCATTTGTCTCTAACTCTGCCTCAAGGACAATGATAAACTTCATTTCAAGGTTCTCCAGGCCAAGCGGAGTATCCAGCGGATGAAATTAGAGCGGGCGTGAGGCTTGTCTCCCTTGTCCCATCAATCACCCTAAATTTCTTTCCACAGTATTCTCTACGAACGCTTGGCAGGTATCTCCTCTCCGGCTGACCCCAAAACGAGGCATGGTCCTCTTGCGCCCGTGCAGGCGCATCCGGCGGGTCCAGTACCCCCCTTTTCACGCTCGCGTTCGGGGAACCATCAGTATCAGGACTTGAATGATGTTCCGCACGAGTACGGCTTTCCTCATGAGCGTGCCCGTACAGTTTCTGCCTACGAAATGCCATCTCGTTCCGGTGTCGCCCACACTCCTCGTGTGCACTCTCCTCCGAGGCGCACTTCCGGTGACCCGGGACACGAGTCGCGTCATATGCAACATATGCCTCCGCCTCTTCCTGGAAGCCATGGCAACTCGCGCTCGCACGTCAGTCCCACCATGCATCACACCCATTCCAACCCCTCGCACGAGCGTACAAGGTCTCAGTCCTCGACGCGTTCGCGTGCGCACCAGCAGCCTTATATTCCTGCTCACCCGCACCAATACCCCGAGGGCTTGGCGTCAGTTCCACAACAAGTCATGCATAGCCCTCCTATTCAAGAGCGGGAACGTTCAAGGCGTCATGACAACCACGACGTCCCACATGCAGATCTGCATCAGCATTCTCGTCTTTCCTCGTTCATGCCGCGTCTCTCTCCCCCGCTCGACTCCCGGCGCGTCCACGGGCACCCCCCTATGAGTCCTGGTCCGCCTAACAGTAGGGACGAATACGACTACCCGCGCGACCTCGAGCACGAACGCAGCCACTCTCGTGACCTCGGACGCAATCGCGACGGCCCAAACCCCATTGTCTCTCCATCAATGGGCCACCACACCCGCCAATCCTTTGGCCGAGGTGATATCCGTGTGCGAGACGAGCCGGCGTACTACGCCGGGCCCCACAGCGGATACGCCCCACATTCCCGTTCAGGCTCCCCCGTTTCAGGTTCGGGGTCTGGAATCGGCAATGGAAGTGGTGGAAATGTTGGCGTTGGAGGTGACATCTCACGACCAGATTCGCGGCATTACTACGAGCCACACGAACGAAGCAGCAGCACGCGGGCGTTCAAGCTGCGACCCGTGAATCCGCCGAATGAGGAGATGGACTTTGTTCACGAGGACGGACGATCTTGCGATCGAGGAGCAGGATTCGAGGTGTCACGGAAGCGAGGGCGGAACGAGATGGATGTGGACGATGATGCAATTGACTACACTACTGGGAGAGTTCTCGAAGATAGGGATAAACGCTATCGAGAACATCGTCGAAGTATCGATAACCAGGATGACGGCCGGATTGGGCCCCCATGATGCTCTCAAGTTTGGTGAACAAGGCCCATTTGGCCCACGAAAGGGCAAATCCCTGGTCATCTGTACCATTGTCGTCACTCTTCTTTTTTTAACAAACTACAGATTGTTTATCTATGTGCTCTGTTACGAACATGCTATCATAGGTCGACTTTTCTTGTGACGTTGATTCACTTGAGTTCACTAAGAAACGTGTCTCATGACCTTGCCCGCTGGACAGGTAAGTCATCAGACCTTTTCTTTTTTATACTTGGTACGTCCGTTGGCACAACTCTTAGTTAAAGTACACACCGAATTACTCAATCTATTTTAGGGCCTCTGCCCAAAATAAGAATGATTTCAAGAAAAACCTCCTTCATTCACTTACACAGCAATTTCTGACAGATCAAGATAATAACGGAAGTAACCGGGAAAAAAACATTCCGGAAACATCAAGCCAAGGAATTCGTTCTGTCCAAGGCTGGTCTGGTAGGTTGGGTCGAACATCGAACCGAGCGCACAAGGGAAAATCTGCTGTAGAACTGTGCCAAATCCAATATTTAGAAAAGGAAATGTACAACCTTTTTTACCCTTCACGAATACGCAAACTACAAGGTCCGTAACAGCCACAACTTGATTGTCTCATCTCATTCAGGCTTGTAACAACCCCTGAACCCCTCGCGCTCAGTCACTTGTACGGATAGTTTTTGGTAGGAATGACGAAATGTATCCGACGCCCATGAAAATGGAGCTCGCCACGGGTCACTTATTGACAAATTCATTCAAAACCAGATATTGGATTTTGAGAACGTGTTGGTCAGCACCAAGAATGTCGCACACGAGGCGCCGGCAACCTAGGTATGTAGGACATTCGGTGGCGTTGAAACAATTGTGAGCCGGGCAACGCCCCTGAGTGAATGAGCGCACACCAAATTAGTAATAGTAGGCGCACAAATCACAGACCTCTTATCGAATCCTGGACAATCAGCGCAGCCCATCAAACATAACTTGGCATTGAAAATGAGGAATGCAAGTAGCTAAGAGTACATAGAAGACACGACAATGTCGGATAAACTATAACGATCCAACACACCAATTGTCACCTGCCATTGGAAATACCAGGCGACAGGATTCACGAAGAATCGCCTCGGCGAATGAAACAATGAACCATGACATAATGACATTTATGTACGCCGGACGAGGCCGCACGACCTTGATATCGATACGTACAATAGAAACTCTGAAATATGCACAAATTGCAGGGTCCAACAAGATATGGATACATACATAGCAATCAGCCGGCGGCTCAGCCTGACTGAGTTGAAATTAAAGACGTGCCAAAAGCCTGTCTGTCGAACAGACTCGGTAAACCGGTTAGAAATGCCGTCCACAAGAACCGCGTGCCACTGGCCCGGTGAGCAGGTTATTTGATCCAAATATTTACCAAAGCTCATGCGTACACTCGGGCGGCAGGGGCATATCTCGTTAGGCACGGAATCCTCTGACCATGTCTGAGAAGCAGCTTCACAACCACATCCTCGTCATTTCTCAGGGCCTGAAAATGTCAACAGCATGTCCATGACAAATTCAGGGCGATCAAGTTGGGCGTTCACTCGCCTGTTGTGTTCATGCCGAAACGATGATCAGTGCACAGAAAACATGCTCATGCAGCTAACTCACGAGGCCTATGGCGCTCAATGTGATGAGTACTCGTACCTCCATATTTCCGTGGATTCAACAATAGCTGTGTAAGTACGTACGTGTAGGCGTACGTGATAGACCCAGATTCCTGAGTAGGTACGTGGGATACACAAGATTCTTTCAAAAGGCGGTGCAAGTAAAGCCAACGGGTCCGAAGTGTATGAGCCTCTAAGCCTTTGGTGGTAGCGGGGTAGTCGTTGAGAGTCAACAGGGCAGTGTGAGTCGTGGATTGTGAACTGCGCAGTTGTGACATATCTCCGCATGTGAAATAGTTCTATGGTTGGAAACACATGTGTCAATGAGCTTATATCCTCAATAGGTCTAGAGCGTAGAGAATCTCACTACTTTATACCTAGTTGTGAGGGTCTGACCGGCGTACCATAGGCTTCCGTGGTGTCCTGAATAGTGTATTACGAACCCAGTATAGAAAAAAGTTGTGCAGTGGTTTTAGCCGCTGGCCTCAAACTTTTCTTTGCCATAGATCTTGAGATTCTAGAATGAATCAACGAGACAATGTACAGCAGTAACACACAAAATGAACCACCATATTCTGGATCCAGTAAGAAGTAACGCTCAGAAAAGCCCCTGCATGTATGAGCTCAACCGATGCTTAAGGCCCATTACACAAAGCACAGAACACTCCCTAGGATTTCCACTTCGACTGGTGCTATTGTTGCTTGATGTATCGTCCTTTTGAGTTACAAATATGTACAACAATGACTCAACGGCGTGTGATAATTCTACAAAATCGAGTCAGAGAGGCCGCGGGATTTTGGCAACGTGTATACTTGCCTCGAAGAAGTAATTTGAAAGGATGGCAAGTTCCAGATTACTGTCTTAGTCTTACGAGTATGCAGGCGTTGGATTTCTGATGGGTTAACATGTCGCGACATGTCTAAATTTTATGTTTCTAACGCAAATTGTAAATGGCTGTCGAGCGCTGACTGTCGAACCAGCATTGCAACCCTCATGGAAACACGTCGGTAACTATGTGTCGCTGGTCAGCTCCCTTTAAGCTGTGACGTCACGCACATCATAAGAAGAAAAACAGCAGAATGATATTGATATCAGTACAGGTGGTGCGAAGTAATTACTCCATCCAGGCCTCCGATCTATTCTCACCTCACCGATAAACATGATCAGCTGCATGCGGTTAGTGATGTCCGAACATAGCTTTAAAAAAACGCACAATGGAGGTTCGCAGCAATCTCGGCCTCGGCTCTGTCTCCATTCGCAAGAAGCTTCTCTTTGTTATAAAGAAGTTCCTCGCGAGTTTCTGTCGAGAACTCCTGGTTTTGGGCTAGGAGAACGAAGCTCGATCAGGTGTATGAGGCTTGAAGTTGCAAGTTACATACTTTCAACAATGGCATCAACCGGACATGCCTCCTGGCAAAAACCGCAATAGATACACTTGGTCATGTCAATGTCTATGGGATAGAAATTAAGCAAGGCGGCGGCGGCAAAGAAACTCATACCATATTTAGTGGTTTTTCTCGAGCCATCCAATCGGGCCTCGCTCTCGATCGTGATGGCCTGGGCAGGACAGATTGCTTCACAAAGCTTGCAAGCTACAGAACAACTTTAGCATTGGATTACATCTCATCTTGTTAGATAGTCTCATACCGATGCAGCGCTCTTCACCGCTAGGATAACGTCGTAAGGCATGTTCCCCGCGGAAGCGTGGGGAAAGTGGGCCCTTCTCGAATGGATACATGATAGTGTAAGGAGGTCGGAAAAAGTTCTCGAGAACGATCCACATTCCTAACAAGGGTTTAATCGAGTCCTTAAAACTTGGTAAATTAGAAGCCTACCGCGAATTATCTCTGTGAAGAAGAACAAGTGAACTGCCTTGTCGATAGCAGAAGGTCCATTCTGGTAAGGATTGAGTTCTTTCCCTTGAGCATCATAAATGGGCTCCGGTGGAGGAGCATGGTGGTTCAGATGTTCTGATAGGTCACTTTTGAGATCGTTATAACTATTGGGTGGGTATGTGTGCCTAGCCCGGAGAGCAGCGGAAGTGGAGAGCAGACGGTGAGCGAGAATGGCCGAGCGAGCCGATGAAGTGCGAGATGCGAGGGAAATGCGAGGTTGTAGAGCCACGACAAGACGTGGTCGCGCAAAAGACATGGTCAGCGTCGAAGTTGCCAACAGCGACGAAAGGTTTGGGACGGGACAGAACGTGACCCGGGACCGTAAGGGTCACAGTTGTCACACAATCCGACCAATCACAGTCACAGAAACTCAAAACATGTCTTCATCATCGCAAGCCTCAAAGACAAAGGCAAAGGCGCCTGTCCTCACAGATCAGGGTCTGCATCCTCCCTCTACTCCCGTCTCCTCATCTTGTTCAATACACTGACCAGCCAGAGATTCAGCAGTCCTATATCCGCATACAGAATGAGCTGCAAGCTCTTGCGGGCAAGATAGGAGAGCTCGAGCAGCAGGCTGATGAGCATAGGTCAGTCTACGCCGTCATCTTCCCCTTGCTGATCATTTCATGCCCCTTGCAATGCAGTCTCGTGCTCACTACCCTGAATGACGCGTTAGAGGAAGAGCCCGATCGCAAATGCTTCCGCCTTATCGGTGGTGTTCTCGTCGAACGGACAGTTAAGGACGTTGTACCTACACTGGTTACAACTCGTGATGGGGTCTGTAGAGCCCACCAACCTCCGCTTTCTAGTTTAACCTAGTCTGGCAGATACGCAAAGCTGTCGCCAACCTAACGGAGCAGTACAAGTCCAAAGAGCAAGATCTCGATTCATTCAAGCAGGAATATAATATACGTCCCATTTAGAACTTACTGTTTCACAGGATGCGCTTGACTTTGAATGGCTTCCTAGTTTCGATCACACATCACAAACTTTACTGCGGCATCGTCGCTTTTTGCTCGACTGCATATGTCCAGATCGTAGCCTGACAGCCTGCCAGGCTCAAATGATACATCTTTTCATCTTTCCTTGCATGGGACCGCAAAACACATGACATCGTGACTAACGACTTCTCGATTCAGTATACCGAATAAGGATCAACAACAGCCGTCCAAAACACTAATCTTTAGAGAGCATTTTGCATATAGTATGTCGATTGATTTTTATCCGGCGAACAGGCCAAGTTGTGCTGTACTGTTGGCTTTGATTACCCTCCGATCGTTAAGCCATGCCCATGATATGAATAAACCAACCAATAACCTATTGATTGCTAAGGAGAGGAAGGGGGAGAGAACCAATTACCCTTGTGAGAGCAGAATGGGGTCAAGGAACATCGTATGCGAAACGGGTGGAATGTTTTCAAAGATGGCAAAAGTAAATCAGCAATTATAAAGAGATCCCTCGCCCTAGGTCATGTACATGAGATCGACTTGTGCAAGGAGCGTTACCAAATAGACGATGGTGCTGAGCTGACATCGTCTTTGACACATCCCGACACCTCAATATATTTCCCATCAGATCTTTCTATTCAATTGTCCAGTCTCAGTGTTCAATCGGAGTTTCCAGTCACTTTCCTATGTAATAGTTACCCGGCCCAGACCTCAGGTTCACGTTCTTTTACCCCTGATAATGCTATTCTTCACCCTCTTTTCTCTTTTCCTACTCGCGATCCCTACCCTATTTACGGTTGTCCACGCCTTCGGCCATGCATCTGCTGCTCACTCGCTTGAGAGACGCGGTTCTCCAGCCCAAATCAATACCTTCCTCAACGCTCATAACGTCATTCGAAGGATTCATAACGCCACTGCACTGACGTGGTCACCTGCTTACGCCGCAAAAGCGGAAGTTTGGGTCGATGCTTGCGACTTCAAGCTGACAGAAGGAAAGCTCGACGAAACCCCGTACGGAGAACTTCACACCGGTGCAACCGGGATTTTCGATATCACCACTGCGATCAAGCAGTTCGCACAAGATAAAGGTGGGTTGGTCGCGTCCATATGCGATCATAAGGCGTATTCGTGTCACATCTAAATGTAATTTGACGGCTGGGCGCTTACAGTCCACTACGACCCGACAAAGACAATGTTTAATCACTTTACGCAGCTTGTGTGGAAATCGACGACTGAGGTCGGCTGCGCTCGAGCGACGTGTAATGACCTCCTCGGCCACCATACTGGTGCAGCGACGTACTATGTTTGTTTGTATTACCCTGCGGGCAATGTGGTTGGGAAAGCCGCGTAAGTTCTCAATTAGTTGTGCAATTCCCCTAGTGAATCAATGATGCCTCCAGTGACAACGTCCAACTGTAAACTTCTGTGACAGGAACCTCGGAATCCGACATACTGTCTCTCATTCCCTGACATAGTTTAGTTCCGATGATGACTTCTTTTAGGGTCAGTGAATTTTTTATACTTTAACCTCTGCCCTGAGGGCCTAGATGAGGCTAGAGGTCATCGATAACGCCGCATGCAACTGTGTTGTGATTTTAATGATTTTAATTTCGACTTGTATACACGCGAACAACATTTTCGTAAATTGTCGGTGCTATGAACTCTATATGACATCTGCGGTAAAACCTCTTCATTTTCTCGAACGGATCAGCAATCGAGGACAGTATGTCGGATGTCCTGGAAAATCTGGATGGACCGGCAACCGGGCCTGGGACCGATTGATGATGTTGTTCGTGACAATCATAGATGACTTCGGTCGTTGCGAGGTTCACATGGATAGTATTATCATATCATAAAGCACAGATGTCAATTTCTTCTGGGTCTCTTGAGAAGAGAGGAGGTCATAGTTGATTCTACATTGAATTTCCTTAAGCCTTCGGTTGCCACAGATCGGCCGTGCTATCGACCGTCTTTCTCACCCTAGTTGACATTTATCGGACCGTGCTGACTGCAGCGGGGGCTGTCCACAGGACACCAAGGAGCCCAGAGCGCCGCGCCCGTCTGCGCTACACCCATGCTCTCTCCCGTGACTCTTCGACGAAAGATGAGTCTCTGCTAGATTTCAGCAAACACTTCCGTCTGGGCCGGAAGACTCTCCCGCGAATGCCAAGTGCACCTATATCTTATTCTCGGGCCTCGGACCGCTTCCAAGCAAGTTATCTTGATAGGCTACTCCACCGAACCGATTCGTGGACGTCGAGCGGTTCGTCTGACGTCCTCGTCCAACCGGTACGGGGTGCTTGTTTTCCGAGCTATGTGATGACTGTTACCCATCAGCATTGGATTTCAAGGGATCATCTGCGTTCGATGCATCAGCAACGTCTCGTACGCACTTTAGAAGGAAGCCAGTCGCTAGCTGAACCATAAACGTGGTTATCAATCATGTGAGCTCCTCGTGATTATGTAGCCAAAGATAAATCTAGTTTAGCGGAAGAGCAGCAGGATGGAGTGTCGGCAGCAACTCGTGGTTTGTTATTGTTTGAGTTTAAATTTTATCACGTAAAGGGTACCCGTCAGAGCACAATCTGTGCGTCAAGGCTTGCTTCTTCGGCAAACGTCTCTGGATCTTTCTGGGATTCACTATTGTGCGAAACCAGACATGCTAATCTACGGAACCTGTCATCTAGGGTCCTGCCTGGATTTTCTACTGCTCTGTTTTAGTAAGTGGAAAACTCGGAAGGCGTTAGAGATAGATATCTGCTGTTTCAACGCCCTGACTAGTAGAACTGGAAAAATTCTCGTGACTTCCCTGATAGAACGTCGTGGATTCTTTATCCAATTATCTCAAAGTGGCCGTATTGAGATCCGATATCTGCTGTTTATGGACTCGACGAGATGTTCTGTGTTTCCGGATCAGGGCCAATACTTTGAGGGGAGATGACGTAGTGACTTGGTCGGTCCGATCCCGACTCAAATTGTGCCTGCTGATATTAATCAAGGGTTTACATGTCCCAGAAGTAGACGCCGGTCGTTGCACAGTAATCAGATATTCTTTGATGTGCGCCAGCGTCGGAGTGTCCTGAAGGAGATGAGGGTACAGTCCTCTTGGGTCTGGAATGTCAAGTCGTCATTGCCGCCTCCAGGATCATTTGCCCACACTTGAGGATGTACAGATAGTCGTTCAGTCAGAGAATACTGGAAGTAGCACGACCGAATTTATGCGTTGTGACGAACTTTCGTGATGTTTTTCCCTCGATTCTATTAAGTGCTGTGTCCCATTTTGACGAACGCCTCGAAACTAGTTGTGAATAGCATCACTGATTCTTTTTCCAGGATGGTGATGTGCCTTGGCGGACTTCCTGAAAGCAGCAGGCTCGTTATTTATTTCCGGCATTTCGTGTCTTTCGCTGTGCATTTTCAATTTCGAGTGGCGCCGCAGCCCAATGTGGTCTATCAGGATGGTGCAGACTTGGAGACAGTGGTTGATCCATCTTAAGGTTGAAAAGTTGTTGGCATGGCTCAAGAAGAGGATGTGTGAGAATTTCCTTGCACGTTCCTTGTATTGTTGGGTAAGCTGTACTGCCAATTCCAAGACCTTGAACTCAGCATAGAAATAATACGAACATTCGTTGCATCTGCATATGCGGTGACTGGAAGCGGACGGTCCCCACGGATACGAGTGGCCGAAGACGCATTGCTTTCACGCGACTCTTCAACAGGAAACGGCTGAGCAGCAAGATGTACGTCAGTATATAAGCAAACCAGTCAAAGTTTATCATATACCTCTATGCTTGGGTATTCGATTTTGGTAACTACAGACTCATGCAATTTTCGAGGATGTTCGTCACGATGCAGTCAAGTCGAGAGAACTATTCTATAGTCTGAGGAAGCGAAAGTCACATGGAGTGAGAAAAGGGTCGGTTATTACCACTGAAACCTCAGCCTTCAAACCATCGCGTTGTCGACTCATTACTAGCTCATTTTGTGCAGATGTAGATTTGGTCTGGAGAAATATGGTCATTGGCCACATACATGCGTGATATATTTATACCTTATTCAGTTTTTTTGATGAGAGTTTAGACACACCAAATCGATCTAAAGGAAATGTCAAATCTGCCGGGGAGTTCACGTTTCAACAGCGAGGAAGAATTATTCCTGGAGACACGGAACATTCTTTTTGAGTACAACATGGGGAAACCTGTGGACTTGTGTGACATTATGGTGAACTGCAGAGGTTTAACCGAGAGAAAAGAATGATAATCACGGTTGACGAGTCTCTGTCATGAATTCGGGCTATGATAGACGTCTGGCTATCCCCAGTCTCTATCTACTCGCTCGAAGAGTTCTGTTGACAACGTCAGGAGAGTATAAGGGTATATAATGACAAGCACAAAGGTATCAAAGACCAAGTCACGTTCTGACGCTTGCAAAATGTTTTGTAGGTCGGCAGACGGCTCGCCTACAACGTTTGCCATCACAGATCTGGAAAAAGCAGAAAAGCGAGACCGTTCGGCGACAAAGAGACGAACGACGCTATATAGCAGTTGAGGTGACAAGGGCTGAACGAGGGTGATAAAACTAATCATAGACCCAGATTTCTTTATGAGCATGGCTAGATTGATTTCAACCTTGTTGATTCGCAAGCGAACCGTCCTCAGCACAACATTGGAGCTATATTCTTCGATATTGGTACTGACACATGAACGACAGAGCCTTTTCCCAGAAGACGAAAACAGAAGAACTGCAGAAAAAGCCAGAACAAACTGCTCGGGTTTTTGATTCTATCTTCTCTTTCTATCATGCAGGAGACTAGTACAGTTACTTGATAGGAGCAACAACGACAAGACATATCCACACGGAATGATAGTCAAGGGTATCAATTCGTTGGCGGTCCAAAATATATATAGCATAGCCAAATGGTAGACTGTCACAGAAAGAGACTTCGAAATTGCTTCGCTGTATACGCCGAGGTTTCTCTGCCTTTCAACTGGTTGATACATGATTTTCAGAATTTCAAAGATGAGAGAGATGGATTTACGAACTACTTAGCCCTTCATCTTCGGTTCCTCATGCAATGCATCTCGCATTTTCTGTAGCTGAACAATCACCGCTGTATTTCCTCCTTGAGCCGCTGAGGCACGTTCCTGAAGATCGTCGATGAAGCTTCTGAGGATGCGTTTTGTGTCCTCGACACTGACTGGACGTGCAGAAACTGGCTGGAGACGAATAGGAGGATGAAGAGGTGCGTCCATCGTTGTACACGGGGTTGACACCAAATTGATTCCGAAGTCTGTTCACACGCTTTCTGCTTCCATGGCTACGAGCAGGAAAAAAGACTTTTGACACGTGTTTCGATGTTTGATTCACACATTATATATCTGGAAACATAAAGATTACCAGTTATTACAAGGTCTGCCAACGCAGAATACTCGACACTTTTCCTAGAGTGTTTACTGGTAAATCAGCAGCTGAGGCTGAGTCACGACTCGCTATCTCGTTAAATTGTACGTTCCAGACACTATGTCTTCAAAACGTTCTCCGGGTGCCTCTCCGATATTCGATTCCTTGGATGTCGACATTTTCATAAAAGTGCTGGCACACACTCTTTTCGGTCAGTCTGCGATCCGTGGGTCAGCGACCTTATCAAGGCTCAGTAATCCTAGGTCCTTTCTTTCTGTCCTTAATTCCCGTGTTCTATGTCTTCCAAGGCGCCAAAGTAACCAGTCCCATTGTTGTATACACATCCATTTACTGGGCGTTGGTCTCAGCCTTCTGTAAGTATGCATGACATGGTGTCATTCGGACAAATATTCTCAGTTTCTTTTAGGGTTTATCAAGTGGTGTTCAAGGCTATATCGCAATCAACGAAGTCTCTTCTTTGGCCCAACCAAACTTGACTGGGGCGAACAAGTTGTTGTGATTACAGGAGGTCTGTCATCCTTCTATGTCCGTTCAAGCGTTGTTCAATCCGGAGCAGGATCCTCGGGTGTTGGAGAGCTCTTGGCCAATACTCTGGCGGTCCGCAATGTCACCGTGGTTGTCTTGGACATAAAGCCTATTGTTACTGAAAACTGTAAGGCCTTTCATCTTGTGGAAATCATATTGTTTGATTCCCTCGAGCACAGATAACATCACGTACTACAAATGTGACGTTTCTAAGTGGGAGGAAGTCGAGATTGTGTCGAAAAGAATCATTGAAGAAGTGCACAGCGCATTAGATTCCGTTTGGTATTCCCAGCTAAATGCTTCTGTCCACAGATCGGCGAGCCAACAATTCTTATTAACAATGCAGGCGTTGTACAAGGAAAACTTATTCTTGATTTGAATCCTGCAGATGTCCACCAGTTCGTCAGTATTCCGTACACTGTCTCCAATTGCTCATTTGAAACGCCAGGACTTTCTCTGTGAATATTCTAGCCCATTTTTGGACTCTTAAGGCTTTCCTTCCGGTAATGATCAAAAGGAAAACTGGTCATATTGTAGGATTATATATCTTTCCCTCATTTCATTTCTGACTGTTAATTTGGAAGGTCACTGTATCCTCCGTATTAGGTTACCTTGGTACACCAAGATTGAGTACGTACCGCAATGGACACTTTATTCTGCTGTATTACTTACACAACATTGGGTCTTCAGCTGATTATTGTGCCTCAAAAGCGGCAGTGACCTCTTTGAATGAGTCTCTGCGATATGAACTTGATGTAAAGTGAGCGCATCCATTACTTCATAGTTATAAAGGTACTCAGTCTTTAGATACAAATGTCCTAAAATCCGGACCACACTGGTTACGCCTGGACACATCCTAACACCCTTGTTCAGGACCTTTTCTATGCCAGATACTGTGTTTCACAAGTTCTTTTTCCCCAGTGTCCAGCCCATTGCTTTAGTAAAGCGCATAATTGCAGTTTTGGACGAACAAGACTCACAGTATATCAGCATGCCCTTCTACGTCACACTCTCTCCATACATCCAGCAGATGCCGAGCTTCTTACGCGACTTGGCACAATGGGTGCGTGGAATCATCTCTTGTGTTTTAGTGACTTCTAGCCAACCATGATTTCCAGTTAGCATATGCCAACTACGCTATGGACCATTTCGCCAAGGTCACTGGGTACCGCCAAGATGAGGAAAAGAAAGATTGATAAAGCTTCAAAGTTAAAACGTAGATTCCACTGCCCATATGCTTTCGTAAATGTATTATATAAATTACATCTCTCGGTATAT
>JAGGAU010008311.1:0-56823 GCA_017657275.1 Termitomyces sp. T108 | reverse complement strand
TTACCATAAATATCATTACTAACCGTACCTATTAGATTAGACACTAACTGTGTCTGTATACTTTTAGGTACAGAATAGAGTCGTTTCTATACAGACTGAGGATTAGACACTAACTGTGTCTGTATACTTTTAGGTCTTACCAGTCCAGATTCTAACATTCTCCACATGCTGCACTGGGTCAAAATCAAGCAGGAGGTACACACCCACAGATGCTGAGCATGCGGTGCCAGTGCCGGTGTTTGGTGTGGCATGGGAGGGATAATATAGGCCTCATGTAAAACATGCTAATGTCACATGGCATGACTCAATGTGACAGGGTCCAGACACATCATTAATTAGTGGTCCTGTAGATACTCAATGTACTCTATCTATGTGAATTAGAGCCTTATGACATCCCATCTTTTTCAAGGTCCTTCATCAGAGATTCTGGTAGTACTCTATGTCCATGATACCTTTTTCCAGCCCAGGCTGCCTGCTGGCCATTTAGGCCCTTGTGATAAGCATCCAATGAGCCTTTTTGGATGTATTTCCTTAATGGCACCCGCAAATCCAATTTCTTTCAAAATCAGTCTGCACAGAAGCTTTCAATACTACTTTATTCAGACATCTGTGTGAACAGAATCAATTTCATCCTGTGTAAGTGCCATTAGGATTTTGGCAAAATGTCACGCAGAATCACACTTGGGCACGTTGAGCCTATCTTATGTATGTGGTGTTCCCGGCGGCGTCGCGTGTGTTTCCACGTCGACGTCGTGCGCAGAGAGATCGACGAGGTCATCCAGACTGAAGCGTTCCTCCTGCTCCACCGACTCAGGCTCGTGCTCGTGCTCGTGCTCATGCTCAGGCTCGGACTGTGGCTCCTGCGCGTCCTTCGCCTCCTCAGACGCCCCCGCGGGGGGCCTTCCTTTACCCATATCCTTCCCCTTACCCAGATCCTCACGCGCATTATCAAGCATGATACCCGTAAGCCCAATCTCATCTATCCCAATCCCAGGCAGCGGGAGGGGAAGGGGCAGCGGGAGCGGGACCCAGGCCGAACGCACTAAAACTCATTGTGGCGCCGCCCTCCCCCACCCCCACTCTGAACATAATCATTTAGTTACAGCAGACACATACACTGCTCATAGGGTCATATATACGATACTATCAGGAACAACGACGAGGAAAGCACGAAAAAAAAAAACTAGAAAAGAAAAGTAAAAATAGAGTTACGGTGAGAATCCAAGCGAACGTGGAAGTTTGAACGAAGAGGGGGGGGGGCACGACAATAAAAAGAGGGTATATGTATATACACAATAGATTCGAGCAAGGGTTTTTTTTATAAAAAAAAAAGAAAAAGTCGTTATGACCGAGGCGACCTCGTTCTCTCCGTGACTGGCGTCGACTCGAAATCACTCAATGGCCGTCGATGGCTCATCGAGCTCGCAAGCTGTCGCTGCCAATCGTCCAACTCATTCGAAAGGTGTTCAAACGCAAGGGCGTTTTCTGAGCTTGACGTGCTAGCCCGAAGAACAGAGACACCAGACATCCGGCCTTGACCGAAGGAAGGCTGATCCACCTCGAGCAAAAGGCCGATTTTATGGGATAGTTGCTCGTTCTCGCGCCGGAGGGTAGCGTTTTCACTGCTCAGTTTCTCGAGCATCGTCTCCTCATGGCCGCCTCGCGCAATGACCAGCGAAGACTGCAGACGCTCAACCTCATGTTGAAGCTCCTCAATCTGACTGAACCTATCATCCGACTGTCGCTCAGACGCAACAAGATTCTCTCGAAGAGCTTCAAGGTCCTTCTCGAGACTGTCGAGGCGCTGACGAAGTTCCTTGTTCTCGGTTTGCAATCGTGTAGCTTGCTTTGATGATTCTGCGAGTTTCACCCGAAGAGCCTCTTCCTGGGCAGAAGAGGCCGTGCGACCATTGACACGGGCTCCGCCATCCGGAGAAGACTTGTCACGGCCATCAAGCTCAGCCTGGAGATTCGTTACAAGGGCCTTGGATTTCTCCATTTCCTCCTTCATCTTGCGCATCATCTTCTCCGTGCCCCTTGAGAGAACATCAGCTAAAAGGTCAAGAAACACAATCAGAAACCAAGCGTTACTTGACATAATGCACCGCCAGATTATAGTCTTCCTCCATAGCCTTCATCCGCGTCTTGTATCCCTCCTCCACCTCTATCAACTTGCGCTCAGACTGAGCAAGACGTGCCTCGGCCGCCGCATCGTCACTACGAGACTGATTGTGGGTCGCCCTCAACTGGTCAAGCTGCGACGACAGCTGAGACGCTTGAGCCTCCACATCTCGCTTCTCACGAGCAACTTGCGCGAGATCGCGCTGTGCCGACTCGTGCATCCTCGTCTTCTCTGCAAGCTTGTTCTCAAGCTCCGCAATGGCGGCCGGCGACCCCCTGCCTGTAGCCCGCGAAGACGTCCTGAGATCGGCTTCATCAAGAGCAATACCATGATCGGTAAGATAAGTGCGGAGCACGACAAGCTTATGCGTCGCATCAGAAGCCTCTCTCTCCCTCTCCCGCAGCGCGCCCTCCTTTTCAGCCACATCCTTACGAAGTCGGCCAGAGTCCGCCGCCGCCGCAGAAAGCTGTGCGCGCAAACCCACAATCTGAGACCTCAAAACAGACTGTTCCGCCTCGGACTCTCTCACCCTCTCTCTCTCCTCTGTCAACTTGGCCTGCGACTCCTCCATACGATGAGCAGCCTGCTTCAGCATCATCCGGAAAGACTGCGCCTCCGCTTCGACGACCTGCAGCCTCTCCGCGTGGCCCCGAGCAAGCCTCTCCTCGTCCGTCTTGAGATCCCGATGCGAGTCCAGCAACTCACCAAGACTTCCCGTCGTGAGCGCCCGGAAAGCATCCGCCTCCTCACGGGACTTGGCCCACGAATTCTCAACGTCCGTCAGCCGCGCCTGGATCGCCTCAGCCTCGGCCGTGCGCGCCTCCACCTCCCCACGCAGCTCCGCAATCTCGCCCTCCAGCGTCCCAATCTGTTCCCTGGCCCGCTGGTACTGCGCATCCACCTCGCCCGCACGAGAAGACGACGCCTGCAGCGCCACCCGCGCTTGCTCGAGAGCCCTCACATGCTGCTCCTTCGACAACGTCAGCTCATCCACCAGCGCGCGCAAATGCAGCTCTTCCGCCTCCCTCTGATCCAGCATCGACGTATGTGTGACGAGCTCTTGTGACTGCTCGCGATAGCTGCCCTCGAGACGGTCAAAGCTATCCTGCAGCTCCTTGTGGCGCTTCATCGTCCGATTGTGCGTCTCATCAACAGAATCGGCTCGCTTGTTGGCGTCGTTCGCACGCGCCTCGGCCTGCTCGTAAAGCGTCGTCTGCAGAGCGAGCGAGTCGGAAAGCTCGTTCATCTTGCGCTCCTGAGCCCAGCGCTCATTCAAGAGGTCGGATATACGACGCTCGAGGTCGGCCATGCGCTCACGCACCAGGCGCGACGCCTCTGCATCGTCGTTGCTCTCACGAGCCGCGAGCTTGGCACGATAATACGCCGCCTCTTGCGTTGCCGTGGCTTTTACCCGTTCCGCCTCGGCTACACGCTCCGATACCTGTCGTGCCTGCTCCACCATGACACTCTACGCGAAAAAACATCAATAAAGTTTATTTATTTTGAAACCCGACGAACCTGAATTTGAGCCTTGAACTGTTTAAACTTGAGCACCATCTCCACATTGTCATCATTATGCTCGGGAACTTCCAGATCGGCATACGCAAAGCCAGCCTTGGTGGCCTTTGCGAGCGCCTCACGCATCCATGCATCCTGTTTCTTGACACTATCCAGCTCGACTTCTTTGGCCCTCAAGTCCCTGGACAACTCTGCCGTGAGATTGCCAATCGAGCCTCCGCCGCCAGTACGCGAACTTGTCCGATGGTGTAAATGCCCAAACCCATTTATACCGGGTGTAGGCGAACCAGGGAGATTGTTACTGCTACTATTGCTGGTACCATAGTGCGACGCGTTGTCAGTCGGAGTCTTGGTACGGTTGCTGTCAACGGCAGGGGACGACCGGCCCGCGACACCGTTGACCGCGCTCATCGTCACACTCATCATATTGGGTTGCTGCTGTTGCATAGCAAGCTCCCCATTGGGAGATACGGCGCGGCTGCCGTTGTACGACGGGCTCTTGGCCCGATCGGGTGACATTGTTTGTTCACGGGTACCATGCGAATCGTTGGTGGCGGCATCATAGTTGTCGTCCTCGCCGTCTCCTTTGACAAGCCGACTACCAGGCTTACCCTTGATGCTGCCATTTTGTGGAGTAGCGGATCCATTGACGGGTTTAGCCGAGCGGTTAGCGGGGTCTGAAGCGACGTTGGTGGGCGGTGACATGGGGCGGCCGTTGCCTTGGTTGCTTTGTGGAGGCGGGGCGGCATTGGCAGAGAGTTTACGCGAGAGACCCTGCGCCGAGGGCTGAACAGTCGTCGGCGGAGGATCTCTTGAAGCGGGATACTTGATGTGCTCTGTAACACCTGATTAATTTTTGATTACCAATTGTGGGAAAAACAACGTACTGGTGTCCAAGACGTTCACAAGTGCGGGGTCTTCACTATTGGCAGGGAGTGCTGAAGACTCGCCACCCAGGACGTAGACTTTGGAGTTGACAGACGCCATTGCGTGACCCGAGCGGCCAGATGGAGCGGGACCCATATTCTGGAACATGTACCACCGCTGATCTGTCGGATGTGAGGAGTGGTAAGAGTGACGGGACGTGACGGCAACATACTTGTGATTTTGAAAGCAGCGAGGTCGTTCAAGTCCTTTCCGTCGACGCCGCGACCACCAAAGATATACATGACGTCGTCAATGACGGCGGCAGCATGGCCCTCGCGGGGCTGAGGGATATAGCCTATGCACTGAAGTTCAGACCATTGACGGGTTTGGATATCAAAGGACCAGGTATCGTTGTAGTGGTATTGGCCGTCGGTCCCGCCAAAGCTAAGAAGCCTAAGGAAGGAAGCCAAAGTATAATTAACAAGACATACATGAAAATTCGGTCGCCAAAAGTGACAGCGACATGACCTGTCCTACGTGCTGGTGCCTCTTGAGAGGGCTGAATGAATTCCCAAGCGGCCTTGGTGCGAACTAGACAAGAGTCGAGACTTTACGTGACTTGGCAAATTAGACGCTTACGAGAATTGAGATCAAAACACCAGAGTTCGTTGAGAAATTCGCCGTCGACCTGGCCGCCAAAGACGATGAATTTGGAACCGAGCATGGTGACTGCATGACCGTAGCGACCCAAAGGCCCTGGGCCATGGACAGAGACTCGGGTCCACTCTTTTGAGACTGCGAAAGGTTGGGTGTGGAACGGGGGAAAGAATAAAAGTGAAGCGCACCCAGGTTGAGGAGGTAGAGACCGTCGTCCTGTGGGTCGACGGACTTGGAGTCGGATTTTGTGTCGCCGCCCCAGACGATGAGGACGTTGCTGACGAGTGCGCTGGCATGGCCGACGCGGGGGCTGGGGACTTCGCCGGACGTGTGGAGGAGAGTTGCCGAGTTTTCGCGGGTGGAAAAGAGGTAGAGGTCGTTTCGAGGGGACTCGCGAACGAGACCGCCAAAGAGGTAGAGGTCGCCGTTGACGGTGGCGGTGGCAGGGAGGGAATGGCCGTAGCGGGGAAAGGGACAGGGGGACGGGGAGGTGGGGGGGACTAGGCCGGGCTTGTTGAGGACGACGGGGGGAGGGAGGACGAGGCGGCGGGAGGACCAGGGATAGGCAGGACGCTGTTGGGAATTTGAGGGGCTGTTTCCACGGGGTCTGGGCTGGAAGCTGGGACAGAGATGTGTGGGAAAGTGTGCGGAAAAGAAGAGACTCACGCATCGGGCGGAGAGGCGTCCTTGGTCGGGGGCGGCTGGGCGGGGGAGAGTGCGGGAGTCTGGGCTGGCTGCTTCTTCCTGGAAAAGAAGGACATGCGGCGCGGGCGTGGGTCGAGGGGGGGCGGGGGAGAGGGGGACGGACGGTGCGCTGTTGGGTGATTATTCCCAATGTTTGGCGGCGGGGTGGCGGTCAGGAGCACAGGTGATGAGGGTGAAATTTGCGGCTGTTGTCGTTCCGCGTCTAATCCAAACACAGCGCTATTTACAATCTACATATCAATTGTTCCATGTGATGATCATGCTCGCATCCTGGGTGTCGTGGTCGCGCTTCCGGTGCAGCATCAGCCGCTCGCGCGTCGGGTACAGACGGCAGCAGTCTGCGGGGTCAGTGGGATGGCGCACGGACAGGGGCTCGGCTTACTGGGGAGGGCGCAGATGTAGATCGGCGTCCTGGAGGGGGTCAGTGGGGGTCATTGTGATGGGAGGGGACTGACTGGTCGGGGGACGTGACGGTTGCGAGCGAGCGCGCTGCTGCGATCTGCTCGGGGGTGGTGTGCACTGGGCTCACGTGAGCAGGGGCAGGGGAGCAAAGGCGAGGACAGACCGTCGGCAAGGGCAGGGCGGGGCTGGAGGACAGAGGGAAGGAGAGGCATGATGGGCGTGACGTCACGCCTCTTGATGTTGGACGACATGCGGCCACCGCTGAACATCGCGCTGCTCGACGACGCCCTGTGTCACGCTCTCCCACGCCCGTCGCCCGCCCCGTCGCCGCCGCTCCCACGCCCGCCGTCGCCCGCCCTGCCGCGCCCACCGCCCGCGCTCCTGCGCCCGCCCCGCCCGCCCGCGTTCCTGCACAGTCTCGCCCGCGCCACGCTGCCCACCGCGTCGCTCTCGCCCCCGCTCCACTTCTCCCGCTCGCCCTCGCCCGCGCCGCGCCTCCTCTCCTCGCCCTCGCCCTCCTCCATCGACTCTCTCCGCTCCCTCTCCACCTCTGCCCCTCCTCCCAAAAAATGTCTGTCCTCTCTCTCTTCTCTGTCCCCGCTGACCCAGCCCAGATCGCTCCCCCACACACCCCGTCGTCTTTTGCCACGGCCTTCTCGGCTTCGATCACGTCACAATCGGGCCCTCCATCGCGCCCCTGCAGGTCTCCCACTGGCGCGGCATCAAAGAAGTCCTCCAGCAAAACGGCACCCAGGTCCTCGTCACCCGCGTCCCAGCAACCAGCAGCCCCGTCGACCGCGCAAAGGTCCTCGAGGCCAAAATCTCCGAAGTCTACCCCGGCCGCGCCGTCCATCTCATCGGCCACAGCATGGGCGGCCTCGACTGCCGCTACCTCGCCTCCCACCTCACCCACCGCAACTTCGACGTCCTCTCCATCACAACCATCGCCACGCCCCACCGCGGCTCCGCCTTTGCCGACCACTTTCTCTCCACCGTCGGCCCCGCACGCATGCCGTCCTTTCTCTCCCTCCTCGATCTCCTCCCCAACGGCGGCGGCGACGGCAAGGCCTTTGAGTGTCTCACCATCGACAGCATGCGCCAGTTCAACAAGGACACCCCCGACGTCCCCGGCGTCCGCTACTTTAGCTGGGGCGCAGTCTACGAACCCGGTCTCATCGACACATGGAAGTGCGTCCTCCTCTTCTCCGCCCTCCTCCCCCTCTCACCCCCCACAGATGGCCACACAGCGTCATCCTCGAACGCGAAGGCCCAAATGACGGCCTTGTCTCTGTCGAATCCTCCAAATGGGTCCGTCTCTCGCTCTTTCTTTTCCGACGCAGCTCATCCCCAAACAGGGCACATACCTCGGCACCCTCCAGGGCGTCAACCACCTCGATCTCGTGGGCTGGATAAACACTGCCAGGTACAAGTGGGCCGAGATGATGGGCAAAGAGATCAAGTTCCGCCCCGCAACTTTTTACCTTGGTATTGCCGACATGCTCGCTGGCGAGGTAGACGGCGTCCCCAGAGACGGCGAGGACGAACAGCCCCACGCAAAGAACGACGACGATGTTAGAGAAGAGCTGAGCGAGATTATCGGCGAGGAACAAGGCGCCAGCACCCCACGGCAGGAAGACGTGTTGCCTCACTAACATACCCCCCGCGTAGTCTATTTGTATGATTTTGTATAATCTACACACATACATCGTTTTCTAAATAACACCAAGGGCGAGGACGAACAGCCCTACGCCAAGAACGACGACGATGAGAAGAGCTGAGCGAGATTATCGGCGAAGAACAAGGCGCCAGCACCCCACGGCAGGAAGACGTGACGCAGCTGCCTCACTAACATACCCCCCGCGTAGTCTATTTTTATGATTTTGTATAATCTACACACATACATCGTTTTCTAAATGACACCAAGGGCGAGGACGAACAGCCCCACGCCAAGAATGACGACGATGAGAAGAGCTGAGCGAGATTATCGGCGAAGAACAAGGCGCCAGCACCCCACGGCAGGAAGACGTGGCGCAGTTGCCTCACTAACATACCCCCCGCGTAGTCTATTTTTATGATTTTGTATAATCTACACACATACATCGTTTTCTAAATAACACCATTGTCTCCAAACCCGGTGTCCCCCTCGCACCAACCCATCTCACCTCTGGTGGGACCGATCCATCCTCCATGCGCACGTCGTACAAAAGCACTACATGCGCCAACACGAGCTTCATCACCGCACCCGCAAAGAACCGCCCAGGACACGCACCCCGTCCGAGTCCCCACGCCAAAAACTCGGGCGCCGCAGTCGTAAGGCGGTACCTCGGCCCCGTCTCTCCCGCAAACCTAAACGCATCAAACACAGCAGGCGCGTCGTACCTCTTCGCGTCGAGGTGCGCCGGGGCACACGCGACGCCTAGGTGTGTCCCCCGCGGTACGTGCGTGCCGTCGGAAAAGGTATACGGCACGACCGCGATGCGCCGCATCGTCACTACACGAGCGTCTTATCTTAGCTCGACGAAGGAGACAGAAAACCCGGGACGCACACGCATCGAGTCCGCTGAGACGCAGCGTCTCTTTCATGAAACTGTCGACTCTGGCCATCCGCTCGAGCGCAGACGTCGTCCAGCCGTCCGAGCGGACGGTTTCTTCGATCTCCTTGCGCATGGTTTGCAGCGTGCCTTCGCTGCACGCGGCGAGGTGGTGAAGCGCGTTTGTGAGATTCAGTGTGCAGGACGGGACGGCTTGGATGTTTAGACCGAGGAGGGCACTTGCGATTTCGTCAGGGTTTGTCTCGGGTTCGGCGGCGAGAAAAGACAAGAGGTCGTGCTGTTGAAGGAGATCTAGACACTTGGGATGTTACGGTGGACGACAGACGTACTGTTTCTTCTTGCCGCTTCTCTCGTCGTTCTTTAATTTTTATGCGGAAAGCACGACGTAGTCTCCGGTATCGCCACGATACACCACCGAATAGTTTTAAAAGAACTCTGCAAGCCATCAGCCTCGAGAGCTGGCTATACGACAGGGAGCAGCATACGTGCACAATGGGTCTGGGAAGACCGCGAGGATGGTCGACCGTCTGCACCGATGTTTAATGTGACTTTTGCTGAGCGACACCAACTCGGGGCTACCGCCTTAGGTAAATCAGAAACAGTGCTCTGCTGGAAAGAAAGGTGCACTCACATAGCTGTGGTCCAACGAGGACACGGTTACATACTCTACTCACCACTTCCGTCAAGGCGTCTGCCACTTTGACTTTTACCCAAACAACATCCTCGTCCTCATCAGCAGAGGCTCTCGAAATCACAGCAGACAGCGCGTCGACCGCTTCATCCCGCATCTCGGGGACAACAACAGGCAAACTACGCGTCAACCTCGTGCTGAGAACTGACGAGACACCACGGTCGATCGCAAGTCCCGTACAACCGTGCGTATCCACTGAAACCACTTGATCACTCTGTGTCATTCTCAGCTCTTCGATCAGCTGCGCGTCCGTCACGACGACATGCCAACGTGCGAAATCGGCGACTTTGAAAA
This sequence comes from Termitomyces sp. T108, assembly GCA_017657275.1. NCBI lineage: Eukaryota > Fungi > Basidiomycota > Agaricomycetes > Agaricales > Lyophyllaceae > Termitomyces > Termitomyces sp. T108. The sequence goes on along the minus strand of JAGGAU010008311.1, from coordinate 47,015 downwards.
TGGAGGAACTGTGCTGTGGCCCGCCATGAGTGCTGTTTGGAGCGACAATGAGAAACACAACACACCCTCTTGAAGCCATCTTGCAATACTCTTGGAGAATTAAAAAAGAACCGGAAGGCTCCAATGTAGTAAAATGGGAACGTGGGAGGACCGACGGTCGGTATGTGATTGTACTGTCCGGAATTTCAAGGACTTGGTCAAAAAGGGGACCGTGGCACTTACGCTGGGCTGGCGGAGACGTCGCCGCACTAGTATGACCAGTAGCACGACAACAACCAATGGAACTATAACTGCAACATGATCCACTTCCTCCTCCTCTGCGTCCATCAATGTGATTGGCTAAGGAGACAGTGATAAGATTCATTCAAATAGATAAGATCAAGTGATGAACAGATGAGCTTGATCTTTCTTCTAGCCTGAGATAGGGGTTGACATGATCTCGCTATGCAACGACCAAGGATTGATTCATGCCACTGACGTTAGCCCAAGAAAAGTGGCATGCAGTTGGAGCATCTATCCATGCATGAGAAATCATCCCACGTGATGACAAGACCCATGAACTCAATGGCGAACGGGTCCCTTTCTCTCACACAAACATTCCAATGGCTGAGGCTGCTCTACACAAGATCTCTTCCAACAAGGCATTCGAAGGAGAACTGATAAAGTACAAATTCAAGGTGCGAGACTCCATCGCCACCTAATGTCCCATCAAATCATTCTAATCGCTTTCGTAACTGTGATATCAACTTACCATCTCTACTTTCGGGCAGTCGGCTGCATTAGGAGGTCTGGACGCCCAATTCAACCTGTTCCTCCCCCCCAACGCAGCACACGGCAAAGTCCCCGTCTTGGTATATCTCGCAGGCTTGTCATGCACAGAAGACAACGGGTACGCACAAACTCGATGTTTCACCGCCCAATGCTCGAGCCGGGCGCTGATGCTGATCACAGCGCGCAGAAAGGCTCCTTCCTCGGCGTTGCATCCATCCAGGGAATCGCCATCCTCTTCCCCGACACATCCCCGCGCGGCGCCGGTATCGAAGGTGAATCCGACAGCTGGGACTTTGGCGTCGGGGCAGGGTTCTACCTCAACGCCACGAACCCTAAATTCGCCACGCACTACAACATGTTGACACACATCACCATGGAGCTGCCTCAAGTCCTCGAGGCCGCTGGTCTTCCAATCGTGAGTAGGGGTTGCAACGTCCGCTTTAGCACACCAGGTATCACTCACCCCGCGCGGCCTTGGTAGGACTTCAAGCGCCAGTCCATCTTTGGGCATAGCATGGGAGGCCACGGAGCTCTTACCTTGTACCTAGCCTCAAAGACGAAGCAATACCGTTCTGCCTCTGCCTTTGCTCCCATCGCAAATCCCACGAAATGCCCTTGGGGGCAAAAGGCATTTGATGGCTATTTGCAAGGTGGATCGGAAGAAGCAATCAATCAATATGACGCAACGGAGCTTATTATGAAATCAAAGGACCCCGTCCATATATTGATCGACTATGTAAGAACATCGTTGGACTCTCAGTCTGCTCTAATCCTCGCTATCGACAGGGCAAAAACGACCAATTCTACAATCAAGGACAGCTTCTTCCCGAGAATTTCCTCAAAGCAGCACGCGAGGCTGGTTACGACGAAGTTCAGGTGCGGGTCAGAAGCCACGAAGGATACGATCACAGCTACTACTTCGTACGTTCCTTCCAAGCTATTTTCTCTCCGCCATCTTGATGTCTCCGTAGATCTCGACGTTTGCCTCAGACCACGTCCATTGTGAGTATTCCGTTCAATGTGACTTGACACGAATTCAGCGCATTTCACAGTCCACGCGAACTTTTTAAAGGCTTAAGCGAGAATCTACCAATACAGAGTTTATGTGATTCATCAAGTATCATTGTACAATAAAAACAGGAATTGTCGCAGGCATATCTACACATGACAAGAGGCAAAGCGCAAATCAAGCATTCTCCAGTTTAGGCCTTATCCTACGTTCATACAACGTTTCAAGTTCTTCCAATTCACTGGCTATCCATGAGCTTTTGAGAGCAGAACCAACCGTTGCACGAAGTTGATACTCGTAGATCAAAAGTTCTTCAACAAGTTCCCGAGCTGATGTGCGTAAACCAAGTTAGCAAGTTCTGGCGTCTTGACAATACATTTCCAACCATCTTGCATATCCTTCCATATCGGCTGGAAGTCAACCTTTCCATCAATGATCCGAGCTTTGAGACGCGCTTCAGTGTTGAGATAGTGTTGTGATGGTTGTGTGCAGTCCGCGCCTCGAGATTCCTCAATATGGCTGATCCAGTCCGACCCACACGCGGGCCCATAGTCAAAGGGATGTGAGCCGCTATGCGAGTTCAATTGTGGTGAGCAGTAAGTTCCGCGAGGGATGAACAGCAACTCTGTAGAACATACGAAAGCATGATAAAGAGAATGACTCCAGCGCTCCAACAGTCCGCAGGCATCCTGGATTACGTTGGCAGTATCCTATGAGAGGAACAAGAGAATATACCCGACATAGCCCAGATGTTTGACGTCCAAGGCAAGTACGCCTTCTGGTGGCAGATAGGAAACAGTTCCACAAACATTCAGAGTTTCTTGGTGTGCATTAGGGCGTGCCAGCCCGAAATCCGCAATTACGATCCGAGGATATGGGCCAGGGCAGTGTAACAGGATATTTTCCGGCTTTGCAAGGTCAATAATAGAAACACGAGACGTCAAAACTATCGTTCACCTTCAAATCTAAAACCACCGAATTATGAAGCGACTGAGAATCAATTGAACGACATACGTACCTCGATGAGAGATCATACTGTTGTGAAGATAATCTAGGCCTCGAAGCAGCTGAAACATGACATATTTTGCTTCAGCTTCACAAAGGCAGTGTCTATTGCTAGGGTGGTTAGTGATATAGGTGAATAGGTCACCGCCTGTGCACAACTGAAGAAAGATATGACTGGACACAACGATATGAGCATAGTAGAAAACAGAGAGTTGCATTAGGGAACAGACATAAAGTTCTTGTTGACCTCAGTGTCGTAAATCTCATTGATGTTGGGCTATCGGAAATTGTCAGAGAGAAAAGAAGTGTGTACATATGGCAATTACATGGCGAATCGTCATCAATATTCGAACTTCTTTCATTACCTGACCAACGTCATGGTCTCTCTTCGTTCTAATGCTCTTACAGGCGACTTGTCGGCGTTTTACAGGGTCAAGAGCGAGGTGCACAGTTGCAAACGATCCACTTCCCAAGCATTGAGAAGTGACAATATAATTGCCTATCCTCTGTGGAACGTAGAGCGACGAATGACATCAAGTAGGACGAAAGATCTGACCTTATGAGCGGGTTGAGCTGGCGGAGTGGGATCAAAGATTGTCATCTTGCTACGGGGTTCCTTCCAGAGATGAATACAAGTGAACTCTTGATGAAAGAGGTGTTCACAGGAAGAAGGCGGAGAAACCAACTTTGGACTAACCGAGAGAGTTGGGAAGTCTGAGCACATCACCGTCCATGATGATGATAGATGTCTTTCTGATGTGCTGTCCGTTGAGATACAACCCATTCCTGGACATATCCTGGGTACAAGTATAGCGTAAGAAAAAGTACGTATTATATGCATACCTGGCAAGATACTATTACTCCGCCGCTTGGAGAACGAACACTAAGAAGATAGCCAGTCTAAATCAGTACGTGAAGGACTGTGCTCGACCGATCATTACGCATAGAGCTTGCAGTGCACACTCGATACCGCATTATCAGTGACAACGTATGAGCTAATGAGAGTTGAATGTTGATTCTATGAAAATGTTTACAAGTGGTACCAGATAGTCGGATCGCGACCAATGATTGCCGGGTTTTCCAAGGTCAAGACTACAGCTACAGCATCAAAAAAGTAGGCAAATTCAGACAGGAGACGGTGGAAAGTAGTACCTTCTTTACGTTCACCGCGGACGGTAACGAGCTTAGCACATATATTCGAGGTTTTCACTGCAATAGCACTGAGGGAAGAGTCAAGAGTCGTAATGTTTGGATGTGACATTGCGCGTGGACGTGTTCATATGGATGTCCCTTGGCCAGTCTCAGTCTGTCCTCAAGGAAAGCGGGGAATGCCGTACTCGGAGGGCGGTCCGGATCTGCGACCATAAACACACTTATGCCTTCTTCCTCTATTCACCACTCACAGCTTAAAACCCATAGTTCCCCTGATATATACTCCCCCTAGGTGTTTGTATTTCAATTCTGTATTCCCCTTCATCCTTGTCCACCTGCCAACCTTCCACCCATGGCCTCTATTGCTTACCAAACGTCATTTACTTCTATTGGACAACACCCCATGCACTACTGTTAATGCTAAGTATATTTGATCTCAATTTCACAAATGACTACAGACTAGGATTTTTTGAGAAATGTATCTCCCTCTGGAAAAGTAACAGACAATCTCATAGTGCATGTTTTATGTTTCTTTACATTACATTGCGACTGAGAAAGGTCTCTGAGTCACTTTGTATGCCTGCTTCTCCTGTCTGTACCTCTTCCGGATTTCATAGAGGCCTGGGAAGCTCCTGTTCACCCCTGTCTGCGAAATTTCCCAAAAGAAGGGGCAACAACTAGACAGCATAAAACTCGAAAAAAAATTCTCCTGTCCTTATTTCCATTTTCTCACTTCCCAGCATGTTGTTTCAGCTTGCTTATATTTGACTGCACAAGAGGAAACTTTGGTAAAACAACTGCTGACTCAGTATCTCCTAACAACTTGTAACTGCCGGCTTCCTCTGCTTAGCTTAAGATTAGGGAGCTGGTGCCAACATAGGAAGAAGAAGCAGCTACTTATGCTGCCCAGAAGTCAATACCACAAGAGTAGTAAGATTAGTCAGTTTGGTTTTCCTGAACTTCATTTACTACGCAAATTCAGACACATCACATGGCCTTTTCCAACCCCTATCTAAAGAGTCTAACAATTCCACCAAAAATATAATAAGAACCACAACTCATTACTTAATTCATCCAAACTCTTGTGCCCAGTTTATTGGTTCCAGATGGTCAGGCATATTTTTGTTCCAGAACTCCCGCTTTCATGGCTATCTTGGAATAAAACCTCAATACCTGCTCATGTCTGTAAACAACCCTCCTCATAAATCGGCATCAGCTCTTGCCACAAAGCAAATTGTCTGACTTGCGCAATTTTCAATCTTATGTATTATCCTTTCTGTCATTCATCTAAACTGGCTAATCTACTAGTTACATACACATAAACATTATTGGTAATGGGTATAGTATGAGACTAATTGCAAATCCAGCTCTGTTTCCCAAGTGGAACTTAGAACAAATTAGGCATATTACTTGGATGACTCAGAAACATACATTAGAAAAAAGTAGAGACACAACTCATGTCCATCCCATTGCGTAGTATGCCTGTCTAGCTGCCTCTTCTTTTGCTATTTGTTTGCTAGGTCCTGTACCCATCCCTTTCTGAATCCCATTGACTGTAAGACAACAACCCAGACGTCGCACCGAAATCACACAAGGAAGGAAAACACTTCACATACCTATACATCGAACGGTCCACCGACCTGCATGTGGTGGTCCATCAAACGCAGCTGGATATTCCACCACCACACGTCGCTGGGCTGCGGTTTGGTTGAATAATGGCAGGAAAGGAAGATGAGGTTGCGCGGGGGCCAAGGGATTCGGCAGAGGCATCGGTGGCGGCACATGCTGCAAAGGTTGTTGGAATGGTTGCATATGGGGCGGCAGATGCCTCTGCCTATCCATCGACGGTGATGGAGGAGGCTGAGATGCAAAGAATATCGGTGTCGAGAGGTAAGGAGGGGGTTGTTCGCTTTTCACCTTCTTTGGAGGCGGCTCAATGGGTTGTCTGTGCTCTTGCCCTAATGATCGCGAGCCTGAGGGTAAGCTTTCTTGTCCTATCAAGAGATGGCTAATCCATTCTTGCACCGTCTCCATCCCATTCTCCGCATATACTCCACCTACATAAGCGCAGAAGATGGAGCGCGTCTCCTACAGGAGGATTATGGGAATCGTAGGATTACACGAAAGTGAAATTCACCTTAGGGTCACTCAGGGAGTGAAAGACGTCGGGATGACAGCGAAGTTTCTGCCGTAGGTTATACATCGTTACCCACTTATCCAGGTGAGCATCAGAGAGCGCTGCTTCCCGTTCCGACTGCGTATCGTGGATGTTAGCTGGGAAGAACCAAGCATTCTAGAAGCTTACTATGATTTCCTGTGTAGTGCGGAAGGGCCGCTTGTTGAAGATAATATTGGTCACTGCAGCATCGAGCACTAACTGTCCCAAATAGATGAGCCGCTCGTTGTCATCCTCAGCGGATCCGCCAGTCCTCCGTAGAGAAATATGAGTAAAGACCTGAAGGACGATGTCACTTGAGACTTTAGGCAATGGCGGTCCCTGTTTGAAGTGCTCTACTGGTGGCCGGTTACGCTTGAGTTGAGTCGAAGAAAGGACGGCAGCATTGGTAAAATTCATGTTCAGCCATTGACGATGTGTCACTGTTTATATCACATGGTCATGCATCTTGATAACACCCAAATAAAACGATGATTCCTGCAGATGTGTATCTAGCAGCCACAAAAAAAATCTATCCACCATTCTGTAGTTATAATTATAAGAAAAACTGCGCTGTAACATAACGTCTAATCACTTAAATCGAGATGAATTGGAATAGTCGGGTCATCTCCAGCTTTCTCCTTACTCTTTTCCTTAATCAAGATTTTGCGAAGAACTCGCACTATATCAGTGGATTTAGCATCAAGATTTTTCTCCAATCGTATGATTTGTTTGGCAATACTGCATAAAAACGCATTCAATGCCTCTCTTCTCCTCTGGACTTCGCAACGAATGTCATACCTTTGTGGCCCATTAATCACAATGGGACAATTCTTGATCAGATGATGAGGTGTCTGTTGGCAAACGAGGCAAGGCAATGATGTAACAGAGGCAGTTTTCGTTTTTTTCATTTTTCCTTGTTCTACGGTGGTTGGGGATGCGGGTCGTTTTGATGTACCTGCTATGGCTACAATAGGTCTGCCTGTAGATGAAGGTTCCTGAGGTCGAGATTGGATTAGCGAATCAGAGGGTGCGCTCGATAGGGGAACATTTTGCTGAATGGCAACTACGCCTGCAACGGGGACCGCTGTTGCGTTTGCTGGAAGCGATTCTCGACGAGCGGAAGTATTCTCTATCTTACGCAGAGGACGAAGAGGCTGTCCACTGATTAGATGAATGTGCCCACGTTGGTACAGAGTGCGATCGATAGCCTCGATAGCCGCCGTCTCAAAAAAGAACAAGAGTCAACAAAAGAAAGGGACAATCACATCAAACATACTCTGTGCTCCCATGGCTCATCTTCCGCATGTAACATGAGCATTTCGCGAAATTCAGCCAAATTTTCGGACTTTTCGGTCATCACACACTCTCCAGGTTCATCACCATGCATTTTCCCGCAGAGACCACAAAGCTGAACAACGCGAGACCCAGGATTATGGATAGGTGCAAGAGGCAAGTTTTCTGTCGGCAATGACTTCCTGGATGTAGGCTGTGAAGGTTCGAATGCCTCATCTTCGTCATTATCCGATTCTATCTCGGATGCAACATATCCAGAACCTTCAGAATCGATAGACTTGACCGACCTCGGCGAAGAGGCTGCAGCTTTCAAAGGCTCATCTCGGTAAGCATTTGGCTGAGCATACATAGCGATTTTTGGTCAGAAACGCTTCAAGAGTGAGACTCAGACGCAATTAATCACCTTTGATTTGGCAGCAGCACGCCGTTTGACACCACGTCCAGAAAGTACAACCTCCTGCATCCGCAACTTGTCACGTTCCTCTGTTATTTTCTGAAGAGTTTGTGCCCATGAATCACCCTGATCGATATCTTCTACTTCTTCCAAAGAATCTTTGTCTGCAGCCCAAACTTTTGCAAAGCTGAACGACATGCCCTCTTTGACTGGTTCTTGTTCTTCCCCTTCTTGCTCAGTTTTCTCAATGAGTTTCTCGATGTCCTGCTCAGAATCTTAGCGAAGAGATGGAATCAAACTTGAAACAATGAGGACGATAAGAACTTACAAACAATCTCTCGCGAGCTTTGTTCTGAATCAAACAGAGTTTGCGCTCCATAGGTGAGGATAGATTGGACATCATCTCCTGCAGAATCTTCTTCATCCATCTTTTGGACAATAAGATGGTCCAGGACCAACTTCTTTTTTCCGACTTGCATTATCCGCTCTGAAATATTGACTAAGTAAGCATATGGGATAGAAAACAACCACAGCTAACCTTCCGCTGAGTCTTTGATCATGAGTTTGAAGACAAGACAGGTTTTTTGTTGACCGAACCTGTATGCTCTTGCGATAGCCTGACATCTTTAATTGCCTAAAATGTAACAATGCTGAAGTGACTTACTTGTAGATCCTTGGACGCGAGGGAACCGTCAATGATATTGTTAGAAGAGTGAAGATAGACATTACACACCTGATGAGGGTTGAAATCAGGATCAAAGATGATTACTGTATCTGCACTCTGTGTTACGAATTCTTTTGATTAGACATTACCGACTATCCAACTCGGAACAGCTCACAAAGAGGTTGATGCCTACTCCCTGGGGGGTAATCAGCGCCCACAGTTCAGAGCAGAAAAAACCATCATACACCAGCACGTGTCGTTAGGAGATATATGAAGATCTCTGAACCTGGTTTGTTGAATTCATCCATCCCTTTCTGTCGATCTTTGCTCTTTGTGTTACCATCCTAGCCAGAGATAGTTGGTGTGTATCTCAAACAGCTCATTTGTTGGACATACCAGACGAAGATACTTAAGGCCCTCGCCGTCGAGGAAATCTTCAATAACATCTAAAGCAATGACGAACTTCGCAGAGAGGGTAAGTGAAGACATTACGACACTGATATTTTGTTCTCACCTGACTGAAGAGGAGCACCCGGTGCCCACGTTCCCGCAGCTTCGGAAGCATCATCTTCAATAAGCGCAGCTTTCCGCTGGCGTCTATCAATTTTTCATGGCTCTCCCGCGAAGACAAACCACGAGGCTCTATATCCTCGGCATATAGATACGGATGTTGCAGACATCTAGGATATATACCTGAGCAAGGGGGCCAAAGAACAGAGGTGGACAACGACGTACTTCCTCAATTGCATAAGAATGTTATTGATGCGTCCTTTAGATGGTGCACTGATCGAGTTGGTACGAGTCAAACCGTTCAAAAGCTCGAGATTGTTGCCTGAAGGATTGGAATGAGCGACTGAGCATGAGAAAGATATGAAAGACTCACTCAGAATAGATCTATAGATTTCCTTCTGAAGAGGGGCCATAGAAAGAGGAACGATTACTTCATTCTTAAATCGAGTAAGCGTGGGTGTTTGAAAAGTATATTGAGTGGAACTACTTTGGGAGGAAGTTGTAAGACTTCGCTTTTTAATCGACGGAGAAAATATGGTCGGAGCCTGTTATGTAATTGCTTGATGAGGTCTTCAGTAAGCTCTTCGTGTTCTCTCTCGAGGCCTTCAAGATCGTCCCATTCATTCGGATCGAGAAAGTTCATGAGGTTAAACAACTCTCTGATGTTGTTATTTAGGGGAGTCTATGGAAGCTGAGGTCAAACAAAAATGTATTATATATCGTTACTCACTCCAGTCATGATCACTCGCTGGATACTCTTAAGTTCGTTTAACCGCCTGAAGAGAAGGCTGCTATCACTCTTAACTGAAGGAGAGGACAAATCAAATAGTTGCCATCACACTCATAGAAGTTAAACCCACGTCTTTGACCTTCATCGACAATCAGCACCTGAGCCAAATATGTGAGATTGCTATCAGAGCATTTAGAAATCACTAACCTCCCATCGAGGTTGATTCTTGAATATGGGCGTGAAGTCTTTCTGGTTCAACAGAGTTTCGTATGTAGAGATGAGAACATGAAACTTTGCCCCAGTCTCGCCCGTGCGTTTGATCTCATGGTGAAGTTCATATTTTTTGATGATTTCTCTGGCTTTGGCTTCACCATAAAATGGCACGACTCTGAGATTCGGCGCCCAGCGCTCGAACTCTCTCACCCAATTTGTAATTGTTGAATTTGGAACCACGACCAGGGCTGGAAAAGCTTTGAACTTCGCAGCGATATTACCGAGGAAGGTTGCAACTTGGACAGTCTTGCCCTAAGAGCAGATCAGTTCCATATACATTATATCTCTGATACAAAAGTTACATACTAGGCCCATTTCATCTGCGAGGATACAAGGCTGGAGGTTCCACCAGTTGTTGCATAACCAATTAAAACCATCGACCTGATTTTCCTTAGTACTGCTTAGATTTAAGAACGTTGCTTGTACTTACTTGGAATGGCATAAGTTGTAACCCCTTCTCTTGACTAATGTCGAGGGCACCAGCATCCTTCAAAGCATGTCGGGTGCGGTATTGATCCTTTGCTCGCTTGTCAAACTTCTCGCAGTAAGACTTTGAATGCCTCGGAACATTGACAGTTCGAGAATACACATAACGCCGCAACGCAGACTCAAACGCAGGATAAGTTGGATCAGTTGGACGAGGGGGCGAATCCCAGCTTGCTAAGGTAAATATGTCAGTTCAAGTTTGTTTGCGGAAAGGCTCGACCACACCTTCATCATAGCCAAGGTCTTCCCATTTAATGAATGACCAGGCAATTTGTCCTATATTTTTCTCACCAAAAGTGCGGCCTGTCCTTGTTTCCCAGACCGAGACGGTTTCTACTAGATCGTCACTCGGTTGTTCGCCTCGGTCAAAAGCAATTTCACGCTCCTCTCGTATGATATCATCCAGGTCATCGTCTGGGTCATCTGTACTATCAAAAATAGGGCTAGACTGCTTTCCTTTTCCCTTCTGTTTATTATGCTTTGAGCCATGGCGCTGTGGGCGCCAAAGAAGAACATCAAGAAGACGGTCAACTGTTTTCCAGGCAAGAGGAATTCGGCGCTCTGCGTCGGCAATGGGAAATGGGCTCTTCTTTTGTGCATTAGCAGAGGACCTCCGCAGCTCTTGGTCGAGTTCTGAGGGACTGGGCTTGTCTTTGTCTAGTTGAGTAACATCCAAATTCTTGATTAATTCTACTTTAGAACCTCCCATCAAAAAATTTTTCAATTTGGCAGGATGCGTGGAGAGGAGCCACATGTGCGGAACCCATTGCACACGCCTGAAGCTCCTGTCCATCCATTTGACAAGATATTCTCGAGGTAGAGAACTTTTGTAGTTCGGGGGTTCGTCACGACTCTGTGATGGCTCGACAGCAGTTGAAGGGTACGGACGCCAAGCAATAATCCTATCAACGCCAAATGTGTAGGAAGCACAGTCAGCACACAGCCAAGATCGTGTATAATGGCGAGCGATATCTGCAATAGTGTCTCCAGAGGAATGATGAGGAGGCGGGGGTAAGTGCTCGTAATGAGCCAGCCGTTTGCAAGTAAGGCATCGAAAGAGGGGTTTCTTTGCTGGCCACCGCGCATCGTTTGCATCTTGGCTTGTAGATGACTGTGGCAGTGCCTTTTCCTCAAGTTCCTTTGTTGACCCGCTACGTTGGATTGCAGGATATGTCCTCTCGTTCTGGACTGCATCAGTTTCGAGAGCGACTTCCATACAAAACATACACAATCCACCCTTCATACAAGCACCTGTAAATGATGTAAAGTAAGTAGTGCCTCAAACAAAGACCCTTACCACAGATGAATTCAGTGGTTTGATCGGGATCCAAGCCAGAGCGTTTCGCTGGTTCAGGCTTTGACGACAAATCCCCATTATGACCCTGATTGCGTTCCCATGCGCAGTCTCTGTCACGAGCGGCCTTGAGTATTTCATCTCTTTGAGTACTTGCCATGCATTTCCAATGTGCGACGACTGGGCATTTGAGGCTGTAGAGAAAGTCAGCTCTTTGAGGCTGTAACACGCATCTACAATCTTCCAAGACTTACCAGCGCACCCAACCACCAAGGTTTGCTAATCTTTCTTCTTCGTCACCGGACTCCTCAAACTCGTCTGCTGCTGTCTTTTTCTTCGACTTTCTTCTACCTCTCTTTGCAAGCGCCTGAAGAAGCTTGTGAGCAGGAGGTTGATGACATTTTTCGCATATGTCACGATGTTTCCACATTACGGCATTCTCGTCGTCGGAATGCGAGTCATAATCGAGGTCTACAACAGAACGGAAATGACCATATGCAGGGCGCGATTCTCTCTTCCGAATAGGTTTCTTTGATTTCGTTTTTGTGTAATAATTTTGTGATGTGTATATGTCATCATCACCGTAACTCAAGTCAGCCCCGTCGGTGTCAGCATCAGAGTCGAGATCTTTCAACTTCTTTTGATCATGCCTCGAATGTCTCGTGGACCGTCTGGTGGATATGATGGTAACGTTTTTCTCGCTAGTACCTGTCTCGAGGTCCGAGTCTATAGCGAAGACTCGAGCAGACCGGGTCTTCTTGGGGCTGAAAGGAAGGGCTCGTTTTCGTGGAATAGATGAACGTCCGCTCGTTCGCAGTCGAAGCAAGTGTCCCTCTCCTTCAAAATCACTTCCGTCATCATCGCTTTGATTACTAAAGTCCGTATTTTCCTCTTCAGAGTCCGGAACACTCGCTGAATCAGGGACTGATTTGATACTACGAGCGGACAAGATATTCGTGGTGCCACGTCGATGGTGAATGCTAACAGTAAGTTTCACGCGAGATGATGGGTGAATGTAATGTGCTGAGGGGTCGAATGGTTCTAATTCCCCGGCGGCGTCTTTACGATCTAATGCAAGTCATGAGCAGAGTGGATGTAATAAAGAAAGTATTGCGCACCGTATTCATTGACAAGGTGCTTGAACTTCTGAAGGAAATGTGTTGAGGGAAACTGATGTGGAAACGCGTTAAATGAGCCCAATTTCGCGTTGACTCGCCATACCTTGTGGGCTAATCCTCCCTGGTATCGCGCATAGTAGTATAACACATCGTGTTCGCGGTATCTTCCAATGACTTCGTCAAGAAGCAGCTTTGAGTCAATTCCGAGAGAAGATGCTCCGGCTGGTTTGTAGAGCTTCTTCTCCTCGTCACCAATGTGTGGGGGACAGATGAAGAAAGCGCGTTGTGGAGGTACGACTAAGGGCCTCGTTGAAGGCTGTGGGGGTGTTTCAGCGGCATGAGATGGCGCCAAAGATTTTTCGGGGGTAAAAAGCAAAGTCGGGTCAGATAACGAGTCCCCAGCATCCATACTCATTAACGTTCAGGCAACGCGTTTGTCGAGAAGAGCTTAAGCCATTGATTTATTACATAATCGACGATAATTCTCGACACATATACGTGCGAATAATTTGTTTATTCATCGATTGAACGTAACTTATTTAAAGACTCTGCAACCACTTGTGACATTGACTTGCCACTTGTTCACCATGATCTGAGAATAGTTCATCAACCATCTGCTAGTCATGAAGAGAGTTTAGAACTTTACTAATACAGAATGCATGGGGTATGCTCTCCTGACCGTGAGTAATCCTGAACTTCTCCAGCTCTGGTTTGAAGGAGTCAAGCACGTCATTAATTTGTTCCCCTACCCAATTATCATGTCTAGCAAAGTAAAACCATAGTCTATCCCTGTGGGCTGTAAGCAAAGGTACATCAAGATCTCGAATTGTATGCATTTCATCGTCAGCCATGTGTAACGTGGCAAGGATACTGGAAGGAGAGTACAAGAGCGTTTGCAGTACCAATACTTGGGATAAAGGCCACGAAGGGAACAAAAGGGCTAAGACGGTCAGTGGCAGGACCTGAGCGAGGTAAGAAAGCCAAGAAACGAAGTTTCTCATTGGAACCGGGAGAAGCCACTGGTGTTAGCATAAGAAACATATCATCAGGTGGGGGGTACGGACGCACAGAGAGCTTTCGCCCGTTTGGAGTATCACGGATATGTGAGATTGTGGGGAAGAGCAGAAATACCCCTGCAACAGCGGACTGCCTGGCTTTCAGTACTTGGAGTGAAAGCCAGCTCCCGACGCTGTGCCCAACAACCATTATTTTGGTCGCTACACCGAAGGTGGATTGAATAGCGTCAAAAGCCTCGATCGAGCCTTCTATTTGAGCGGGAAGACCGTGTCGGAAAGTCGGTAATGAATTTTTGCCCTCGATTCCAGGTGTGTGGCCGATGTTGGAGCAAGCAAAGATTGCTAGGCTAGACGTTGTGTCCCTTGCGTAGAGAGACTCCAGGAATGGAATGTAGAAGTTCAAAAGACCAGGATTCCCTGTGAAAGATGAGCGAACATGTACTTAACGCGGTGTGAGGCTTGCCAGGTAAGAATAGTACGACGGTGGTCGGGAGAGGAAGTTGTGGAGGCCACCAGAGTGCATGGGAAGAGCCTAAGGGGTATTTATGAGAGAATATAGCATTTAGATAGCATACAGTAGGTAAGTTTGGTGAGTGGTACGGTTGAAGGAAGGGTGGTAAAGACATGACATAGTTTTGATGGCTGGCCTTGAGCTAGCCGATTCAACCTCTTCGACGTCCATGTCTCGTGCGCCACCCTTTCCTACCCGTCGCCGCTCCCCGTCTATCAATGGCAACAACATTTCTTCGCCGATCCCTTTCTCCCCCATCTCCACAAGCACCCGCCCTCTCCAAATATCCCGCCCCATGCCTGAACGATCAATAGTTCCTGGCAATGGCCCACCCTCTCCGCGATTGACCCCTTCAAACCCTTCCTCAAACAGCCCAGCGCGTCCGCATCGGTCCGAATTACGATCCAAAGCCTCTGATCATGGCAATTCAGAACAGGGATTGTATGGCGACACTCTTGGCACAGTCCGTTCTGACGCCTCTCTTGCCTCTCGATCCCGAGTCGGAGCAATAAGTCCAAGTGTCGTTGCTAAATCAAAGTCACGGCCTCAGCCTCTACAAAGCCCCGTTGCCAATGAGGGAGATTTGTCAACCCCTACGTCTCTGGTGTCAGCTTTGTCCGCATTTCAATCTGCAGGCTCTCGAAGACGCGACATGATGAACGAATCTGATGATGCGGAATACCAGGCGGAACGTCAGAATGCACTAGAGGCGGAGAAAGCTAGACAGCAACGTATTCGTGACAAAGTTCCGGGAAGGCGAACGAATGGAAAAGCCAAAGCCGGCGATATTGACGGTACGTTATTGCTCGTTGTTCAAGTCTCTAAAGTTCTTTTATCACGCGTCTCAAGCTGTTCTGGATCAGGTCAAAGACGGTTGGGAATTCATTATCGATCCAGATGTAAATAACCTTCACCATTTCTTTTTGAGAGTAAACTATACACTTCTTCCAGTTCAATGGTGTCGACCTTGCTCTTCAATTGCTGGAGGACTCCTCTCACGGAAAAGATATGGATTCTTTCCGAGGAACAAAAGAAATGCTCGGACAGGCCTTGAAAGGCTCTGTGGACAGTACGTTCCATCATACTTTATAATCCCAGCTGCATGAACTTTGATTCAGAGCATTACCAAGCATTCGCTGCCTCTCTTCCTCATCAAGCTAACCTACTTGGTCACCTTGACGAAACGCAAGCACAAATACATAGTTTACGGACTTCTCTTCTAGAGGCGAAAGAAGGTCTAGGAAACAAGAGAGCCGACCTAGTTCAGCTGTGGGCCAGAGGCCAAACCTTGGATGAAATGTTGCGTCTTCTTGATCAAATGTAAGTCTTTAAATTTGTCTCTTCGACGAAGCGGTAATTGGTGATATGTGTACATCATGCAGAGAGCATTTAAAGGCTGTGCCCGACCTTTTGGAAACATTGATATCGGAGAAGCGGCTGCTCCAGGCTGCAGTCTTGCTAGTTCGAAGTCTCAAGACAATTAATAAACCTGACATGTTTGAAGTTGGTGCTGTATCTGACTTAAGGAGTTATTTGATCGGTCAAGAGACGGTCCGTATCATTGGTGATGTCCACATTTTCTTGAACGATTGATTTTGTTCCAGGTGCTTCGTGATGTTCTTGTGGATGAATTGCAGAATCATCTTTATCTCAAATCATTTTGGTGTGACACTCGATGGGCTGCATATACACCCAATCAACAAACTTGTGAGTGAACATCGCAATTTTTTGCCAGAATTTACTTATCATATCCTCGTCCTTGCCAGTCCCAAAGGTTGAATTCGACGAAGAAGGCCATTTCAAGACTTCGAATGCCAAGGAATCTACTCCAACTTCACCGTTGTTCCGGCCTAGCCGACAAGCACGGTTCCTGAGTGAACTTGCTCTCAAGCCCAATGAACCTCCCGTCGACTTAAGCGACCTCAGTATAGGCAACAGCCAGTCTCTGAGCACAAACCTAACATCAGTGTTTAATGCTACTGCAAACAACCCAGAGGCAGATTCTTTTGCCTATATGGAAACCCTTCTCGAATCCCTTGCTGTTCTGGGAAAGTTGGGCAGCGCAATGGACACAATAGGCCAGAAATTACCCGGCGAAATCTTCAGTCTCGTGGAAAACACGCTAGATGAAGTCGAGGAACGGGCAGAATATGGCCACAGGGTTCCTGTGCTTGGCTTGAATGAAATGATGGGGATAACTAAAAGTGCTTATATCTTTACTTCGGAGAGTCCTACCGTAGGCTCGGCTCTGCAGGCGAAGGACACTTTCTTGCGAGCATCATGCTTGAGACTTCCTGCTCTAGAATCTTCTTCAAAAAGAGTCGAACATGAGGTTCTCAAAGATCTCTTTTGGACTATTTACTCCAAGCTAGATGCAGTTGCGCAAGGTCTTCGTATTGTCTATGAGGTTACAAATCGTATAAGCTCGGTAAGGATGGTGGTCTTGCAGAGACCTCAATGTCTTATTTTTCTGCAGCGGCGGGACTTCAGGGATTCATCCGGCGCGAAACCTGGATCGCTCTTTTCCTTGGCTGAAGTATGGATTCCAGTGCAAACAGAGGTTTGAATCAATATCTTTGCTTATATCGCTGTTAAGAGCGTTTCAGGTTCGGACGCTTATATATGATTACCTAACGGATGAAGCCCAGGGTTCGGTTTCTGGCCGAAATCCTATCTCTTCAATAAACGAAATTTTGCGTGATGGGAAGCTCGCCAGAGATCGGGGCAAAGTGCGGCTTGAACATTTATGGTTATCTTTTGTCTTGATCCTGACCCCTCCCAGGCGGTCTTCCGTTTCGCAGACACTAACTCAAGAATCACAGCAAAAATTCTCAAACCATATGAAGATGACCTTACCCGTGTACTTAATGATACAATGCCTGGGCTTGTTCCTGGGTCTGGCGATGCTGTCCAGACAACACTGACCAGCGTTGGGACCGATGATCGCATGCTCGGGGCAGACCAGCATCATCGCCTTATCATACGTCCTGATGTGTTCCATGTCAGCGTCCTTTTCCAACCGACTCTAGCATTCCTCACCCGAATATCGGCTGTCCTTCCATTCGGTGCAGAATCTGAACGAGCGTCGAGCGCTGTGCTAGACGAATTCGTCCTCAAAGTCTATCTACCACAGTTGGAAGAGAAGGTGTCCGAACTGTTCCATCAAGCAGTCACCGGTACTTCTTTTTCCTTGGAGACCGTGCGCTTTCTTACTTTTTTTCGGTGAAGGTCCGGATGCATTCCAACCTGATGCCTCGGCGAGTTCGTTATGCCGGGAACCTTTGGTGAAGGTACTCAAACCTATATAGCTTACTCTCCGATCTTCTTATGGTTCGACTAAAGGCTAGCACACAACTCATGGCATTGATCAATTCCCTTTGTTCCATGCTTGCTACCAGTCCATTTCATCGAGAGAATTACTCACGATTGATTCTCGGGGTCATTATCCAATTTTATCAACGATGTAGTGATAGATTTCAAGACCTCGTTACGTTAAAGGACATTACGGAGCCCAAACTTGAACCCAAGTTGGCTCTCGCCGCTCAGTGGGCACAATCTTCGGAAGTGAGCACTTGCCTATCAGAATTGCTGAGCGTTGTGTGTGCCTTCGAATTTCTCGAATTTTAAAGACCTTAAACTCACCTGATTTAGGAAGAAGATGGGGTCAAAATGTCTCAAATCTGTCGTCGAGAAAGCATTCTTGAGATACAGCTTCTTGGTCAGAAAGCAATGAAACAGACTGATCTTATTCCTTCAGTGCGAAACCTTGCATCACTAGCAGCCCTATATCGCAGTGTCGTGAGTTGACTATCCTTGGCTATTGTTTGCCACAACTGAATCTTGTCAGACTTGGTTCACTTCGGCACTCAATGCTCTAAAGGCGAGACCAGACGATCCTTTATCACCTGCGAGCCCTCAGAACCTCGATCCGTTGTCTGGGGCGACACCAAACATCCCTATAATTCCTGTTCAAGACCATCTTCAGCTTCCTCTCTCCCGAGAAATGTCACTGTATGCATTAGTGTTATACAATAATGCCCGCCCGCTGAATTTCAATATAAGCCGCTTCCAAGCCTTGCTCACGACATACGAGCAGCTTACCAGCCTGATACTGGATACCATACGTATTGATATCCGGTGCAGGACAAGATACTACTTGGACTTCTCAATGCGTGAGGTAGGCACATATTCATATTCTCATTGAAGATCAGTTGTACACGCTCAATAAACGTACAAAGGGAAATTACTGCATTGATTGCGAGTCGACAGAGCCTGATCCTCACATTGCGGACCTGAATACCGAACTTGTGAAATGTGACGATCTTGTCTCTACATGTTTGCCAGCGCGGGAAAGGCAGTGAGTTGTGCCATCCATATAAAGTTGATACGAGTCTATGACCAAACCAAAGATTTATTTTCGTGGGGCTCGGGTTTCTCATGGAGGACCTTGTCATATCAAATGCCCGATCCCTCCGTAGTGTGACCCCAATGGGCATCAGGAAGATCTTGCGACATATGCTTGCTCTCCAGCAGTGCATCAAAACCCTTTCCAACAATGAGAAAAACACCGAATTCGAGCGGGCCAAGCGATACTATTCCTTATTCTTCATATCGCCCCAGGTAATACTCAAAACTATTCTCAATGGTGAGGTCTCTCATGGCTATGTAAAGGATATGCTGGAGGGTGTCCGCAAAAAAGCCCAGTTTACCTTTGATGAGTATCAGGTTATGCTAAACCTCCAGTGCGGCGTCAACCAAGCTGATGGCGAAGCCGGCGCCGCAAAAGCTAAGGATCGCAATTATAGTATGTACATGATAGAACTTCACGGGTTAGAACTGGAGAGGGCCGGGTCCTAGAGTGACATCGAAGGCCATCGATCTATATCTAGATATTATCCTTGAGCTTTGACGGAATTCTTTTTGATATTATCTCTTCCTTTGGCAAGTTCTAGCCATTCCAAATCTGCTATCGATTCCGTTTCAGGATACCGAGAGGGATCATGACGGAGGGTAGGGGCAAGCGCATTTGGCGATAATGACACTGTATACCTGCCAGGTGATTGAGTGTTCTTGTCGCCGGTTGGGGTATAAGTAAGAATTGGAAGTCGCCCCAATAATTCCTGGTAACGTCTACGCAACCACCTCGATGGATGCCGAGGTCGCACTGGGATTTCAATATCAGCTCCTCTACTGAGACGTTCTTTACGAGTTAGCGGACGTGGTTGAGTTAAGGGACCTGCGATTGCATGCACATCTTCATAGATGCCTTGTCCTTGCATTCCTAGCGCCCTTACACCCGCCCTGGCTATATCTTCTTTGGAAGTTCTGGGGTGTTCGCCATCGGAGATGGAATCTCCTTTCATCACGACTTGCAAGGGTGGGAAAACCTTTTTCCACTCTTTTGTGAAGTATCTCCACCGGATATTTACCTCACGCCTTTTACTAAATGGACCCAATAAACGCGCATCTTCGGAAGACGGGTCGGCTCGAAGAGGGAGTACTGGAGGAAAGGCCAAAGACTTTGCCGACAACGGTTTAGTTCTGCGGGAATCACTGGACAGGAGCAAGGCTTTCAATTCAGGTGAATAGACCGGTGGCCGGGACTTCTCAGATTTAGGGATAATTCGCGGCGGAACTTGAGCGTTTGGATCGGATAAAATTGGCTTTGGAATATCAAGATCGCCATCTAAAATGTGAAGCGCATTTACGAACTTTCATCAATTCCCATCTGAGTTTTCCTTTTCGACCGTATGCAAGGTCAAGTATGTGCTCGAAGGCCTTGGTGTTGCCGTTGTTAGCAGCTTCCAATTTGCGCAAACCCTACAGATAGCAATCAGGTTAACAATATACAGATGTCTTGCAGTGTCAAACCTGAGAGACACGCTTCATTTTGCGGCGCTGTAGGCTTGTGTGCGATGTTTGTGCGAGGGCGCGAACATCATCCGAGGCCTTGATGCGGAAAAATTGTCTAAGAGGCCAGGTAAAATGCGATGCGGATTGTTAAATAATAAGCCAACCGAAGATGAGGCTGAGGAAGTCGTCTTATTTGACGAAGGTAGGATCTGTATAGGGAGACGACTGAACTACTCATGGTTCAAAGTTAGTATTATACATCCTGGACTCCTGGACTTTGAAATTTATTGAAACGGATTGACGCGTCACCGATCTATATTTAGTTCTTGGCGCGCTTAATTTTCGGACGGCAAGTCAACCATGCCCTCCGACTACAAGAAATGTCCGTCAATTATCCGCTCTTAAATGACTCTTGAAAACACGTAGAAGAATGAATTAGAGGGCAGGACTCCAGCAATGTTCACCCCCTTCACTTTTGTCCTTCTTGCGACCGCCTCCTTGGCAATTGCTCAGCAGCCTGTACGTGATTCCTACCAGTCCATCCACAAGTTTTCTTCTTTCTGAAGTACTTGGCTTAGCTTTACGCCCAATGTACGTTTTGTCAACATTTAGTACTGTGACGATGTTCCTGAGTTATGTAATCATCCCGTAGGTGGAGGTATAGGCTGGAGTACGAAATAATCCAAATTCCTTTGGTCTCTGGACTGATGCTTAGCCTCTAGCCGGAGGGACAACTTGTGTTTCTGGAGCTGTTTGCACTGAACTAAATGATTGTACGCTCCTCATGTCCTGTGTCTCGAATTCCACCTAACCAAATTCCATTGAGATTACTATCAATGTCTTCCAGGATCTGCGACAACAACAAGTAATCCCGGCACTTCTACCGCTTCATCCATAACAACGTCCAATTCACCGACACCCAGCAGCAGTTTACCGTTCCTTGGTGGCGTCAACATGGCTGGTTATGACTTTACAGTTGTACGCTCATTCTCATGCATTCACTAGAACCGGACCTCCACTCATCTTGTATAATCATCTAGTACACAAATGGATCATTTACTGGTGTTGGTGTTGACCCTCCGGTTGAGCAATTTGCCCATTTCGCCTCTCAGGGTGTCAATATATTCCGCATTCGTGCGTTCTTCGCTTAACACACTTAATGACGGGTTCTCACTTTTATCCGTTTTAGCCTTTGGTTAGTTGAAGTGAGCCTGTCTTTGTTTGATACTCAATTGTGGGACTCTAGCATGGCAGTTGATGACACCTGCTGTCGGTGGTACCATCGACTCATCCTTTCTTTCACGTTACGATGCTACTGTACAAGCTGCTCTCAATTCCGCCACTCAGCCATATGTTATTTTGGATCTGGTTCGTTCCCACCTTGCTCTGTATATTGGTGTTGATCAAGATACTTCAGCACAACTATGCGCGTTGGAATGGCGGTATCATTTCCCAGGGCGGGCCTACTGATGCCCAGTTTTCGAGCCTTTGGTCGCAGCTGGCGACAAAATATAAGAGTAATCCCAAGATCATCGTGAGCTCAGCCATCTTTACCGGCTCATACCCACTGAAGCACTGACGTAGTTCGGAATCATGAATGAACCTCATGATCTGAGTGTATCTACTTGGATAACTTCTGTTCAAACCGCAGTGAATGCTATACGTGCAGCAGGAGCGACATCTCAATACATTTTGATCCCAGGTTTGTTTATTCTCAACACAACCAGATATCTTGTAGTCATCTCATTCATCAAGGATCTTCCTGGTCTAGCGCACAAGCACTGCCTACTGAAGCTGGTCCAGCGCTGGCTCTGGTCACTGACCCTGTTGGTGGAAAGAGCAAACTCATTTTCGATGGTAGGCACAAAGATTATCATTTCGACTCAGGGTTGACTCGTGCATGCATAGTACACAAATACCTTGACTCTGACAATAGCGGAACTCACGCCGATTGCACCACAGTAAGAGCCTTGACGCTTTCCCGTAACATTCTCACTGATTCTTCTACGTTAGTCCAATGTTGATGTACTCACCACTCTTGTCGCATGGCTCAAAGCCAATGGCAACCGTCAGGCTCTTCTAAGCGAAACTGGCGGTGGTAACACCCAAAGTTGCTACACAAAGTCTGTCATATTTCCATGACCCATCTACTTTTCTCCTGATAGTCTCCCAAAGTCTCAAAGCGGAGCTTGCCTATGTCAAAGCGAACTCTGCTAACCTTGTCGGTTTCACTGTATGGAGTGCTGGCTCATTTGACACGACCTACGTGTTGACCCTGACGCCGAATGCTGATGGAACCGACCAGCCACTGTGGACCCAAGCCGGTGAGCCTACCTTACAGTCTTGACTAGACCAAGTTTCTGAATTGTCATAAAGTCAAACCAAATCTACCTTGAGTCATCATGGACATGGAGTTCTCGTATATCAGAACAGGAATATGCTTGTACTTTCATTTATATGAGGAAATTCAAGTTTTATGGTGGTTTTAATTTCTTGCTTGCCGTCTTGAACAAAAACGTGGTAATTGTGGTGGCAATCTTGTCAATCCGTATGCGGATAGATGTTTTCTTGTTGATAGAGATATACACTTTGAGAACAGACCATTCTGCAATTCTAAATAAATGTGTATGGTCCGATACAGCCAACGGCCAAATCGACAGTGAGACGCGTTTTGAGATCCCTACTTGTTGTGGATGTAGCCAAATGTCCCAATGTTACACTTCTGAGTCGCTTGCTTAGAAAGAGTATTTTTGGTTGATATCCGTGTGTACTCCAAAGGCGTGGTATTTTTAGACACGAGCAACTGCTTCTTGACAAAGATGAGGAATTGACATCATAACAGAGATGATGAGTCGAGGTTCAGTCCATTGCAATCGAGAACTCGGTGTTCGCTACGGTCCACTGCAAGGTCGAATTGGATGTACTTTGGAAGAGAAGAAGTAAGACTGTATCCTGGACGCTATCTACGACCTTACCTACAAGGAGCCAGTGATGGGCGATGAGGTAATCAGTCTGTTAGCGCACGAACATTGCGCCGATCACAAGGACTTACATATACAAAAGCCAAAAATCTGGTGCATGCTATGGTGATCGCACTACATGGAGACGTTTTCCCCCTCACTGATCATTTCATTAGGCTCCTAAAACCAGGGATCCGAACCCCAGTGGCCTAGGACGCGCAATAATCAACAGAAAAGTTAAGGATGCTCGCAGACAACAAGAATCGGGATTTGTACGTTCTGTAAAAACGATTTTACATCTGTATTACTGAGGATGCTGCAGTACATGTCCGATATGGATTCCTCACAGCGTCTCCGATCCGTAACCCAAGAGCGTGATCTTGACGAGTTCCTCAATACTGCACAACTCGCAGGAACTGAATTCACGGCGGGTAAGCAGCATATACTTGTTAGGAGACTGTTAGAACTCAGTCTTTTACAAAGAACGTAGAAACGTTAAAGTCATCCAACAATCTGCCAATGTCAACCAGAACCCATATCTATTAAGTGAACAAGAAGAAAGGAATACATTGAAGAAGCACTTTGAGAATAAGGAAAGACTGAGAGTTCCGAGACGGCCGGCTTGGACAAAAAAGATGACGGCGGAGGAACTTGATAAGCAAGAAAGGGCTGCTTTCATTGACTGGCGAAGAGGCTTGGCACAGTACGTTGTCAACAAGGATATATGTCCCGTTTTTTTTACAGATAATCAGGCTACAGGAGGAAGAGGGCTTCCTCCTAACACCTTTTGAGCGTAATTTGGAAGTCTGGCGCCAACTATGGCGCGTATTGGAGCGCTCCCATTTGATAGTCCAGATTGTCGATGCTCGAAATCCGCTTCGTTTCCGTTGTGAAGATCTCGAAAATTATGTGCACGATGTGGAAGGCCCTGAAGGAGAATCAGGCACAGGGAAAGGAATCAGAAAGAGTCTTTTACTCATAAACAAATCAGATTTACTCACGGTGCAACAACGGTTCGTGTATTGAAGTTATATCATGGATCAAACTTGACTTACTGCCTATTAAGATGTCTGTGGGCAGATTACTTTGACTCTCAAGGAATACAATATGCCTTTTTCTCTGCTGCTAATGCTACAGCACTACAACAGGGGAGAAGGGACGCTATTCTATCTGCCGAAGCCCAGGATCCGGCTAGTGCTCTGGAAGATGATGAAGACCTACAAAAAGTCAGAGCTGATTCAGGCGAGGACAGCTCTCAGGAAACTTCCGAAGATGAAGCCTACTTCTCGGCAGATGACAGAGAGGAACTCCATGATATCAGAGTGAAAATCCTATCGGTACTTGAGCTGGAAGATTGGTTTTTGTCGATGGCTCCCGATTTATCTGGTACGTAATTACTTTTTCACACTTTATTTTCCACAATCGAATGAGTGCCCCTATAGCTTTCGGTGATACCTCCGAAAGGACGCCTTCCAAGCTGACTGTTGGCCTCGTCGGTTACCCGAATGTGGGCAAATCAAGCACAATAAACTGTCTCCTTGGGGAGAAGAGAGTCAGTGTATCATCGACTCCAGGGAAAACAAAACATTTCCAGACGATACACCTATCCGAATCCATTATGCTCTGTGACTGTCCGGGCCTTGTATTCCCGCAATTTGCTACGACAAAGGCAGAATTAGTGTGTGATGGTGTGCTACCAATAGATCAACTTCGAGAGTATACAGGGCCAGCCACTCTGCTTGTCCAACGGATTCCAAAACAAGTTCTAGAAGCCACATATGGTTTGTCTATCAAAGTTCTTGGTATAGAAGAAGGTGGGGACGGAAAAGTCAGAGCAGACAATTTTTTGACCGCATACGCGAGTGAGTGTTCAAGTAACCTCTCGTTCAATATTGATGACGGAATTATCAAAGTCGCCAGAGGTTACACGCGCTCAGGGCAAGGAAACCCCGACGAAGCACGAGCTGCTCGTTACATATTGAAGGATTATGTCAACGGCAAGCTCCTTTACTGTCGTTCTCCTCCAGGAATACCAGAAGACTCGTTCAACGAGGCTACACACGAACAAGCTTTGCTTCGCACGGCAGGTAAAAAACGGGCGCCTGTCACACGAGTCGGCAGGGATGCAGATACATTCGTCCCTTCCACTACTGAAGAAATCACTGGCACACCATTTCATCTACAGGGTCACGGACCAAAGTCTCGGGCTCTTGATCATGAATTTTTTGAGAATAATGCCAGACTTTCGTCACGGCCCTTCATACAATCTTCGCTGCATCACGGGGAAGTGTTTACTCGTCCGATGATGTATCCGCATCAAAATACAGTGGCAGATGATGGGAGCCTGTTGAACAAGAGGAATATCACAGGCGCATCTGTCATGGTCGGGAAGAAAAGCCATTTTAAGACCAGGCGCACAAAACAGAGGAGTGGGAAAGGTTACGATTAAATAGCATAGCCAGCTACTTGAAATTACATCTTCGGTAGTGATCTTTCTGGATAGTGTGGCGAATCTTATGAAAGAAATGAGGAACAAGGTCCTCAATATCAGTAAGAAGTCTGGAATCATTTGAGTATATAATAGGTGTGCACCCCCCACGATTAAATTCGCTTAGACCCTCCATTACTTGCTGACAGATGTGATCACGTGGACAAGATGATAGGCAAGTGAAATAAAGTACTATGTAGCCTCTCCAAGTCCTTCGCCGCCTTAACAGTCACCTCCAGCGAGCCGTAGTCTTCCACCGTTGTTCTCTCCATGGCAACTGAGAATGCTTTTGGGCCGTCACAGTCAATGTCGACGCTTTCTGCATCCTCTTTCACTCAGCCGAGTCATATAGACCTGACCCAGGATGAAGACAATTCAAATGACCACTATCTGACAGAGCACTCTGCTAAACGTATACGCTTGGATTCGTTTACCCCGCGATTGGATGACTCAAGTCTTCCGAGTATTTTTGTGGACCAGCATGACTCCCAATCGAGTTCTCTGTCGCGATTACCCAGCCTCAATCATAACCTTGGAATACCAACCTTAGATATTCCTTTTGCAAATCCAGGCATTCCTGAACCTGTATATCGTCCTGCTTTTGCTAACCCTTCTCATTGTCTCCCTCCTCGTCAATCACAAGTGCAATCACCTCCGCCTAACTCCCGACACCCACCCCCGCCCCTCACTCATTCATCATCGATGCCCGTACCTTCTAATTCACAAGTCATAGATCTCACACGCTCACCTTCTCCTCCATACATGCAACAGCAACACGCCCCGACGCCTAGTTTACCTCTCGACTTACCCCCCAAAACGCCTGTGTGCATCGGACAGCTTAGTGCGACTGCCCTAGTACTTTATCCAGTCCCATATCTGCGTCAGCAAGATCCTTCAAACGAGTCGGAGTGGGCTCTCGTTCGTCTACAGTACGAATACAATCCCAATAAGGCTGGTGCGTCGGTGACAGTTCACATCAAGGTGCCGCCAGCACGAGGACCGAACGGAGAACAGATCCCTGGTGAAGCTTTTGGAGTCGTCGAGCAAAAGGTTGCAGCGGCAATTGGCCCCATGCTGGGTAAGGGTCTCATTCGTGTTGACGCTAAAGTACGCAAAGGACCCGCAAATGTAAGGTTTCTGGCTGTATACAATTCCTTGTCGATCTAATTTCCTCACATAAAGCTCCCTATACTTCCTCTTCAAATGCTTGTCTATACTCCGAAAGGAAATATACCCGTTGTTGGAAGTTATCTTCGTCAGGCTGCCGTTCTTCTCGATCATCCAACATTTCCATATGACGTTCAACGGCTTGTCAATTTTCATTATCATAATCCCCACAATCCTCCACCAGGAGGTCATAGCCGTACAATCATGGCTCAAAACCGACTTTATGGATTGTCTTCGAATCATAACTCTCGCTGGACTGCCCCAAGTCCAGGGAAGAGCATTGAAGTGCAGAGGAGTCAAATTGACGAGGTTTTTAGAAGTTTGAAAGATGGGGATGAATTGACGGAGACCGAACCCGGTAAGTGTCCGTCACAAGACAGCCAATTATTCTACTTATGCTTTCAAAGCGCCAGAAGTGGCTACAAAGCTATATCCTCATCAAAAAAAAGCTCTCACATTTCTGTTGGAGCGTGAACGAGAGAAACCTGGTCCTGATGGGAATTTCTCTTCTCTCTGGCAGTCACGCACAAACCCACGTTCAGGGCAAGTTTTGTGGTTCCATATTGTTACGCAGAAAGAAGCTTTACAGAAACCTAGCGAAAGCAAAGGTGCCATTCTTGCGGACGATGTAAGTGTATCTTTCTCTTGATGTCTAAATCGACGTCCCATGAAAGATTAATAGATGGGTCTTGGGAAGACAATCACGTGTGTTTCTCTCATTGCAGCTACACTTGAATCAGCAAAGACTTTCGCGGCGACACCTTTGGAGCTTCCTGTTCCTCCTCCTCGAGACATTGATTCTGTGGATCCCAATCATTTTGCCGGTAGTGTCTGGGGTATGCCAGCCTTAGATCCTGTCGCTTCACAGAAACAGAAGGCTAAGAATACCAAGTTGCAAGAGAAACTTGAAGCAGAGTATACACGCGCCTCACGAATCAAAGCAAAAAGTCGTGCGACTCTCATCGTGTGTCCTCTGTCGACTGTGTCAAATTGGGAAGATCAGCTCAGAGAACATTGGAATGGTGAAGTGACAGTCTTTGGAGGTAGTGGAGGTGCTTGTGCGCCTTCCACACCATCTCAATCGATGTCCCAGCTTAGTCTTCCATCTACGGATGACGTTACGGAGGCCAAACCACTTCTAAGAGCACGTCCTGGTGCTCCCCTTCGGGTCTACATATACCACGGAAATGCGCGTAGGCCGGATCCTACATTTCTCGCTGACTTTGACTGCGTTATCACAACGTTTGCTACCCTGGCCTCGGAATTTTCGAAGCAAAATAGATGTACTATCATTGCAGATGAAGACGAAGATGAGGGGGGGAGCAGTGATACAATCGGAGCTGATTTTGATGAACATGGAAATCAATTTGTGAAGGTACAGATAGCCAAGAAGGGTGGCTTGAAGAGGAAGAAGTCTGCAATAATTGGGCCTGGGAACTCTGAAGCAGTCAGTGCCCTTCAGAGTATCCATTGGTTCCGTGTCGTCCTCGACGAAGCACAGTTAGTGCTGCTTTTCCTCAGAAATCCTTGTATTGATGTGCAATTATATAGCTCTATCAAGGAAACCGGTACTGTTGGTAGTCGTGCCTCGTGCGATTTAATGGCCGACCGACGTTTATGTCTAACTGGAACGCCCGTGCAAAACAAGTTAGACGACGTGTTTGCTTTGATCAAGTTCCTTAGACTGGAACCGTTTAATGACAAGAACATTTGGACGGAGTTCATCGGTAGCCCCGTGAAATTTGGGCAATCGTTGGGAATTGCTCGCCTTCAAACAATTATGAAGTGCATCACTCTTCGTCGAACTAAAGAGACGAAGAATCAAGACGGTCAAACAATTCTCGCTCTGCCCCCTAGGCGAGATGAGCTGCGTCTTCTAAAGTTTGGCCCCGAGGAGCAGAAAATCTACGACCAGTTTTTTAATGAATCCAAAGCTGAATTCACGGAAATGACATCAAGAAATGAGGTGATGAAGAACTATGTTTTTATTCTTCAGAAGATTTTGCGGCTTCGTCAGATCTGCGATCATTTTGAACTCGTACGAGACAAGAGTCCTGATCAGACTGCCTCCCAGGAATCTACTGCATCATATGAAGACCTCGTCGCTGAGATTTCCAAGGATGGACTGAATACAACGCGCGCTGCGGCTATTTTCGCCATCTTGCGCGAATCGGCAACAACACAATGCGTCGAATGTGGTGTCGAGCTTTGCATATCTGCTTATACACAAGGGGATGGTTTCGAGATAGACGGACCCCCTACCGCGAAGCGAGGGCGCAAGGGTAAAGGTCCTGCCTCCCGGGGATCGACTCGTGCGAGCAGTCCAAGCAGTCCGCGACCCATCTTGACGCGATGTCAACATCTTTTCTGCCTTGAGTGTTATCGCAATTCAATATGTCCTGGGTGGCCAGATGTGAATTCCGACACTCGACGGTCTTGTTCAGCTTGCCAAACTGGACTCACTCCATTGGACGCGGTCGAAATCAAGGCGGAGTTGTTGGATGCACCACCTTCGAAAAAGCGGCCACAAAAGCGTGAAAAGAGGCAAAAAGGAGTTTCTACAGAACCTTTTCAATCATCTACTAAGGTGGATGCACTCATGGCTGATCTCATGAGTTTTTCTCGGGCCAATCCGCACTCGACAAATTACGATCCTTCTTCTATTGAGGTTCAGATGATTGATGCTAAAGGAAATCAAGTGGATGATGGAGTGGTGAAAACTGTTGTGTTGTACGTCTACTTTTGAGTGCACAATTCGAACACGTTCAAATTAATTTCTAGCTCGCAATGGACCACTATGCTTGACAAGTGTGTCTCATTTGTCCTCATGATTAGAATTAAATGAACTTTTTATAGGATCGAGGATGCTTTAGAGCAACACTGCATTCAGTATGATCGATTAGACGGTACGATGAAACGTGATGATCGAACGCGAGCTATGGATGAATTGAAATACAACCCACGGTGTGAAGTTTTGTTAGTCAGTTTGAAGGCAGGAGGTGTCGGTTTAAACCTTACCGCTGCACAGCGAGTGTACCTGATGGATCCTTACTGGTATGCATACACGCAGACAATCACCCGTTTGAGGCTAATCTCAATTCAGGAATCCTGCTGTCGAGAATCAAGCAGTGGATCGTATTGTACGTGGACTAATGCGATATCGATATGGTTCTAGTATCTGACAAGTATCTTCAGCACCGTCTTGGACAGACAAGACCCGTTACAACTGTCAAATTGATTATTGAAAACTCCATAGAGGCTCGATTATTGGAAGTGCAGAAAAAGAAAACTGAACTCGCTAACCTGACCCTCGGCGGTCAAAATTACAGCAAAGCGGATTTGATGCAGCGGAGGATGGAAGAGTTAGAGCAATTGTTTGGTTGAAAGACCACCGATATCACACATTTTTATAATACTACTCTACATTCTAGTGCGCCACCTTGGTCTTATTGACGCATGTAATTCGATGAAGAAACATACACTTCATGTGGCAACCGTGATTCAAAAGGCAAAGTGAGCGACGTTCTTCCTGGATCCGAAAAGATAAACTAGCAAGAAGTCAACAAGATCGAACAACAAAGGAACGACGGCCGACATACCGATAACTTGACTCACAAACAACCCGATAGTGACACCTGCAGCAACGGATATCATACGTAGAGCTAACGAGAAACCGCCAGAGTACTGTTCAGCTGAGCTATGGTATGTCTGTGTTAGGCCGCCTCCTTGAGCTATTCCAGACTGAATTCAGGGGCGTTAGACGTATTCAGCAGCTACCAAATACTAATATTTAGCATACAGGGACCAGAAACAGGACGCCTGTAACCATCGAGGTGAAAGCTGTTCCACGAACTAGTCGAGAGTAAAGGTTTCCAAGCGTTCCAATAACGAAAGCGCCGGTCGCTGATATAAGATCAATTCTTCCCGGAAGTGCGATGCTTGTAGCTCGATTTGCGGCGTAGGCACAGCAGGAAAATGTCACCATCACTAAAAGCTGCCATTGATTCCACGCTTGAAGATTGGACAAAGAAGAACACGTCGAATAGATTGGTACAAGGAAGAACATCGCCCACCAGGGTAGTGGTTGCTTGAACCAAGGCTCGGAAGGATCACGTGGACAACCTTGAAATTAAAGCACAATATCTCTCTGAGTTTTTGTAAATTGTCACCTTTGATGAGGTTCAGGATCTGGCTAGAATTTCCTTGAGCTAGAACTCCAGATATATGCTCGAAAGGCGTGGTTCCATTGACCATCGTAAAGGTCCCATGAGTATAAACCATGTCCGTCGGAGTATTGCCACGATAGTACGCACGACGTGCACGCCGATCTACAACCAGATACAGATCAGATCCTATGGTAAGGCCAAAACCCTATAACTTGATTGAGCGGACGAGCAGATAGAACATATTGAATAGGAAGCTTGCCAGGAACAAAGTATAAATAATAGCGTATACAATTCTTACAGAACCGCAGAAAATATTCCTGGACATGAGTTCAAGAGCACTCGTTACTGAGTTTTGAAGCGACCAGGATGAATGAGAGTCGAGAACGTTTGAGTTTAAATCACTCACACACAGTAAATCCAGGGAGAATCAAAACTACTCCAGCCGAGGATATTGCACTGTAACAAAACAGGTGGTTAGGAATGCTACTCAAACCTCGAGCTACAAATGCAACGATAATCGACACGGATATCCTACCGATGTGACGTCAACTCCGCAGCAGACACACGTTCGACGCAACTCACTCATACACATTCGCATACATTGAGCTTTTGTTGGCTGCATTCAGCCCGAGATACTGTAGACAGCACGCGCAGGCCCCGCTGATCCATAAATCAACTGCAGACCCTCCAAATGACAGGACACATATGATGGCGGCACAAACAAAGGCAAGAACGCAGCGAACAAGAAGAGGATAGATGGGAGGAGACTGCAAGAGCTTCCTAAGAGCTTCAGTCCCAGCCTCAGAACTCATATTGTCGTGCAGCACATCACGATAGATCATATGGACTTTATGGAGAGAACTTAAGGCGATACGACCTGTGGCGCGCACAAAATGCGTCCGGCTAGATCTAGTATCTCCATTCCGTATAGATACAATGATCATGTTGGGCAGGTGGACAAATTCTTGAGCACTATAAGATCAAGGAGTGCGGGGTTCAGAGAGGTCACTAACCGGCCTGTGTGTCGAGGATATCAGAGGCTGCCTTAAGCTGCGATTCAATGCGATGAGAGGGCGCTCCGAAGGATAACAAAGCCTTGGCAAGTTTCAAGATAAATTTCCGTCTGGTCGTGACGTCTGTGCGTAGCGTCAATAAAGCAGGAAAATCGTTGGTCTCAGTGAACGGTGATATTGACCTTCAGCGTTGTTAATTATGGCCGTTCTTGTATTCTTTGTATGGACAATGTTACGAAGGGGACGAAGAGTAGCCACTACTGACGACCATTTTGTATCTTTTCTAGGCATGACGTTGTTGCAGTAAGAAAGCGATCAGCATAGTTTGCTACAAAACCAAACATTACATAAGAGCAGCAGTCCAGTCATAGACGAGAAATACATGTACAGAAGCATTACCAGATTTGAGGAACAGGTGGCATGTAATCGTTGGGTAACAAAAACGCATCCATTCCGTTTTGACTGAACGAATTTCCGCCTAGGCTTTGATCCGATATCCAAACAGGCAGCTGCTCATTTGCAGTTGCTTCGAATCCTCGCCAGATGTGCTCTGCCTCTGGCATACTGTGCTGGTAGGGTTGTTGGTGCTGCATTTGTTGTTGCTGGTGGTGCTGCACATGATGCTGAACGTGTTGGTTGTGCACTTGGTCGGAAAGCGAGGGATCATATTGAGATGCAAATACTTCTTGATGCCTCTGATGGGAAATTGGACCAGGGCCCGACATAACCCCAGCAGGATGATCTAAAGACAGTGACATTGTCCGGTGAGGTTCACGTGTGTTCTTTGGAGAACGGGATGTCGACCCAGGCTTTCGCTTCTTCGAACGCGTCAACATCAACTGAAGCGTCAATGCGTAACGCTTGCCAGGAACTACGACAGATATCAGAAATGTCATCTTAAATTAAGTTTGCCGTTTCACCTTGTGACATAAGACTAGCCAATCGTTCAACTTGTGACCTGATCTCGATCACATTACAGTCGTTCGGACTATGTGGTCAAAGGTTTAAAACAAGAATCTTGAGGGTCATGATCGAAAACATACAATAGCCGGGCCAAACGCAGAAGAAATGATGCAGCGAATGTCGCTGTTGCATGTGTATAATGAACCGCTTTGGGGGACAAAATCAGAAGCCTTCTCAGGAGATGGGTAGGTAGACCACACACCATATTTCATGCCTTCCCGATAAGCCGGAGAATTGACGGTGATATCCAACCCTTGGTGGGCAATCTGAATAGAGCGAATAGCAAGTTGCCGCTGTGAGGGAGGCATGTTTTGAACATCTTCAGGTCCGTTGATACCCCTTAAAGCAGTGGCGTTGTGGAAGAGCTCGGCATGTAGATGCTGGATTTGCAGGCTTTGGCGATAGAAAGCTAGATCTGATGTGAATAACTAATCGCTTGTTTATCAAGCATGTTGCAGACCTGCATCCTCGTATTTTTGGGAGAACGCGTGGTCCCAGACCTTGAACCAATTAGTGAATTCACTATCTGCCTCCCGAAGGCGTGCAAAGTGTTCTTCTCTAACAGGACCTTCAATAGGAGACATAGAATTGTGAACTCTCTCCCGAATAGCCATAAGTTCGACAGTAGAAACAAGGCGCATGTCATCCTCAATTGCTAGGGGATGTTGAAGAAGCATTCGACATTCTTGTATGGTTTCGTCTTCTTTTAAAACAGCTGGTCGTCCAGTACCATAAGATAGTCTGTTCAAATATTCTTATGAAAATTTGACCGCAAATTAGGACACACTGACTGATGTTCGAAGAGATATAAGCAAAACCATGCGCGGGCAGCAATAACAAGTTCTCTGTCTTCTACAGGGTCTACTTTGTGGGCTTTCATGCGTCGAAGAAGTCGTGGCCAAGCTTTGTGCATTGCTGTACGAGATATAAAGGAGAAATTGTCTGCACAAATGAAGACTTACAGAGCTCCATAGCCATGCGCACTGCATGACCGCCACTTAACCAACCGTTGTCGGACCAACCCGCAACGAGGACTGTCGGGTGATTTTGCCAAAACTTCTACAGATGGAGACAATCCACGTACTCATCGCTTGAACCGCTTCGCTTCGCATGACAGGTGCAAAGAGGGTTGCGCACGAGATCGCCTGGACTTCTTCTAGTATTCTGGTATGAATCTCGCTCGGGGTTCCTATCGCAAGCCAATCAACAAAATGCTAAATGAACTTGGGGTACATACCTCCGCCATCACGAACACGAGCTGCGACCATGCAGATGCAGTCGACAGCGAAAGGAGAACGCTCATGAAGAGCATCGAAGGTATCATGAGCCTCGTCAAAGACAGGCCTGCAATTTTGAGCTAACAGCCTAGGTGGTGAGAAGACAAAATACTTACAAGAAAGTTGAACATCCACGATAGAAGCTGTGTGAAGATGAGAGCCGGCTCGAAACAAGTATGAAGACTTACATAGAGAAAAATTCCCGCGCTTCATCCTCTGAAATGATGTTCTTCGTTACCACTGCAGATAGCTATGAATAACAGAAAAAGGTGGTCATATGACAGAGGTTACCATCAGGGAAAGTCAAGTTACGATGCCTGTGGCGGATTTTTCTGCGCTTGAAAGGCCTTCCTTGTCTATCAGGGGATGGTGTGCGGGCGCGACTTTGTGGTCCACTGCTATCTCCGTTTTCCTGATTCAGGAAGAAGTGAAAAGTCTGCATCACGAGAGCTGTTGTGCGTGCTTACTCTAGCAGCTCTTTCGATAGCTACATCAGCTAATCCTCTGAGCACTTCCCAAGGTGCGACGAGGCCGGAAGCAGGTAGTTCTCCATTGTCTTCATCATCGATATCAGACGAATTCGCGCTGGCCGCGTTTGATGTTGCGTGCCTCTTCATCCCAGATGTTTGAGATGTTTGATTCCGTGGCATAGGATGCGGATGTTGGTTCTCCGGGGCTTGGTATCGGAGCGAAGAGACATTGCTCTGTGCTGTAGGAGGTCCCATGGACGATATGCTGGAAAATGGAGGTAATACTGGTCCTTGTCCTGAGCCATGATTATAAGCATGGGGGCCTTGATGAGCGGCATAGGGTTGGGGTATTATTGAAAAACTCGAGTCAGTAGTGGATGGAACTGGAGGAGGCATAGAACCCTGTTTGGATAAATCAAGCGTTATTACATATTCTCGTGTTCTTCTGTACAGAACAAACCTGGTGAGATGACGAAAATGCACCTGAAACCCCTGGAGGTGATGGATGCATTTCGGAGATATGTTGATGCGTAGCGGTTGGCGTTGACATCGATGGTGAATTTATGTTGGGCGAGTGCTGTTGATGAAAAGACTGAGGATACGCAGAAGGTGATCGAGCAAGGAAACCTCCGCCTCGTAAATGAGCGACTAATTCTGTGAGGGTATTCGAAATAGTCGTTTGAGTTTGGCGGATATCAGCAACATGAGCCTCCAAACTCCGAATACGCCTGAATAAAGACGTTAGTAATGTGGGTATGTCAGGCAGCATCTACATTATCCACTTACTCGAGACCAGCTTCTCCAGTCAGAGTAGCTTCTCTCGAAGGTTTCTCAAACAGACACTCAAGGTTAGTGTTGCGACACCGTTTACAAGGTGGGTTATCAGCGCCCTCGCATCTCATCTTCTGTTTCCGACAGGCATTCTGTTAGGAGCGATGAGTTACGCAGCGTAAAGAGTACAAATGGGCTGACACAGGCTCCTAATTACACCATGAAAATGAAAATGTTGTCACTATAACTCAATGACGGATGGGTGAGCTTACGGGGAACACGGTTGAGGGTTTTGACGACTGGTTTCGTATCGCGTTTTTCTGGCTTCTCGTCGATCTCCAGCTTTGGGGGTA
The DNA here is from genome assembly GCA_017657275.1 of Termitomyces sp. T108. Lineage (NCBI taxonomy): Eukaryota > Fungi > Basidiomycota > Agaricomycetes > Agaricales > Lyophyllaceae > Termitomyces > Termitomyces sp. T108. Next base: position 11,150 of record JAGGAU010008311.1, on the reverse strand, counting down.
CCGAGGCACCTCCAGAGGAGTCCATGGTGCTTCAACGTTTCGAATAAGGTAGACGCAAAAGAAAGGTAGGAGATTACGAGGGAGGTCAACTTGAACCCACAGGGACAAATTCAACCACCAATTTGGAAATATGTCAACGACCCGCAACAAACAACACCATTGCTATTTAGATACGATACGATCCTCGAGAGGAGACGTCGTCTTACTCCATTCTTAAGTTGTGTTGTTGGAGAATTTTGTGGAAAGGATGGGGTGGATTTCTCTCGCCAGTTTATGAGAGTGCGTTTTGATATAGCAAGTACTCGTATTAACAAGAACATCATATCCATTGTGGACTATCTATTGAACATTTGTACCCTGAACTTTGTCCAATTCAACGAAATATCTCTAAAACAGATCTCACTATAGCTACCGATTGCAGGGACGTCCTCTCAAGTCCAAATTCAGCTTGGCGACGGTCAGTCGTAAATCTTCGATTTGGGTAGAGACAAGCGGAACTTGAAACACAGTCAAAGTGTCACTGCGCGTTGATTTTGTACACTTTCCTGACGATATCATGGATGCAGCATTCCGCAAAATCGATGTTGATCAGTACGATGAGGATGTCCTCCACGAGTCTGAGGTATACGATACAGATCCACGAGATCCCTCACAATTACTAGAGGAGGCGAAGAAACGACAAGCCACTGTCCGCAGTTCACTCGCGAGGTGGGTTAAAGTCTGTTTGTATGGGTCACTCTGACACAAATCATCTTTGAATCTTGCAGAAACGATATTGTGGGGGCTCTTTCGACAATTCTAGATAACGCACCTTACGGTCCTAACGTTGACGAGGCAAAGGTGTATTTGAATGTCCATTTTGGATCAGCTCCTGCGACTAATTTATATGACAGGATGTTACACTGCAGACCTTGCTCACCATTTTGAACACGACGAAGTCCGTCGATATACCCGCTGCCGTTAAATCTCTATCGCAAGATGCCCAAGATACGCTCATGAAGTACTTATACAAGGGAATGGCGATGCCAGGATGGGGAGACATCAGTGGCAGCGTGCTGCTTGGATGGCACGAGAAGGTAGGCCATCCACTCAGTACTCAAGTTGTTGCGCTAATTGAGTTCGGCAACGATGTCATTAGCTGACAGAGATTGCAGGAACAGGTTGCATTGTACGAACAATGACAGACCGACGACTTGTATAGACTCCTTGTACGTTCAATTGTTCCACTTTCTACAGGGTGTTTTCCATTGAGAAGGGTAAGGCCATCACCGGTTGCAGTTACTACATACCTTTTATTCTCAGTCTATTGAGTCGATGACTGCTGCGATTAAGAGGTGACCTGGCAAAATTTACTAAAGTACACACATAAATTTGAACCAGATAATTGGATTTCTCAGTAATGACGCGTTTCGGGATATACCCGCATCTGTCAACTCTCAAGTTTTTCCGATGCAAGAAACGACGATCGATTCATTGACTCGAATGGTTCATGGACTTCCTTTCATGTCTCTTTTTGTGTTGCTCTATTGTTGGACTAACCATCAAATATCTGATATCCTTAAAAACACTTTCGTACCGACCTTGAAAACCACATTGATGCATCAGGTGTTATTGACGCGTTCCCTGCCTTCAATGTTAATTAAGGTGGATTTATCCCCTGGTATGTCTATTTCCACTATTTCAATCATCTCTGTTAATAATGTGAAACAGACGTGCCCTACTTGCTCTTGAATACCTGCTTTAATGTATCCACACTTCCTCCATCCCATTACGCATACTGTGCTATGCAGCATGCTGCCGATCTCGCCGCGATGACTCAGGTATCGTGGGTGGGGGATCTGTGAAGTATTGGGGAACCTCACGGCACCTGGTGGATTCCCCACTCCAGTATAACTGTAATGGATGGATCTATGGGACAAAACTTTGAATCCGCATTGTCTGTGATCATGTCCATGAAAGCTGTGATATTAGCCTGCGAGACACTGTTCTTAACTCTAAGAAACTTCGCCTCTTGCACCCATTGACTGTCTTCTACCTCCAATGATTATATAACCTCTTTCCAACATTATCTCAGCATATCCACCTGCCGTAAAACCTTCACAAGGTTTATTGCATTGAATTATAATCTGGGTGTCGAACTTCTGAGATCTGCCAATAGAGGCCATAGCATCGATAGGAAGTGGAGACTAGACCGCCTGTCAGGATGACATCGAAGGATGAAGTCCATGCGATACTGATATGCGATGCCCGCCCTGACTTGCTTACCCACTGCCATACATCTCGTGCCACTCTGGCAAAGGTCGACCTCATACTGGTGGGGTTTGGGGCAATGGATATGCATTACTTGTTACGCTTGGTATCTTCCAAAAAAGGTGCGAGACTGCTTTCTCGCTGAGTATATGGCATTCTTGAGATTTTTGATACCACTCACCGATTACATACAGCGAATTCATTACCGATGAAGTAAATCTTCAGATGGGATGACTTGGATTTTTAGCTTCTGACTGGATCTGGGAAAACTCTGATCGCGTTGCCATTAGGGTCCTTACCTATGTGCGAGATTGAATGTTTGCGGCACTCGAACCTTCGTCTGTTACATGTGGTATCATGATACAGCTCGTTCGAGGGCAGAACCTAGGTCTTACTACTGCACACGTTCGATCATTTGTCAAGCAAGGGTGTCTATCATCATATCAATAAGCTTATTGGAAACTGTACAACCCTCTGAGGTCTTTCTCTCTATTTGGCAAATTTGGGGAAAAAGACTGATTAGGCCGTTGGCTCACTGGCAAGCGCCTTCTGCTTGAGCTGCTTTACCGCGCCTGGTGCACATCGACAAAAAAGTCTAGCATCGTAACCGGTTGTGACACTCGTCTGTGAGTTGATGTTGATTTGATCATTGCCAACATTTTTTCTCTCCTGCCCTTTGTTTCGTGAACATATTGACAGACAGACAGGATTGTCATGACGTTTGTTTCAAAATCCATATTTATTAGTTCATCAATCATCACAGATTACTTTGCTCAAGACAAAAAGACAACGATATCTGTCTATCAAATCTCGACGAGGGTTAAGATATTATTCGGTGCCGTAGGAAGGCAGCTTCAACATCTGCCGTCGTGTATTCTAGATTGATACCAGTATCTGAGTAGCATTGAGTGATCCTCTTGCTAAAGAGATCAGTGATTCTCAGAAGTTCTTCTTCACAAGCCTTCCAGACTCCGATAAGTACCGTTCCAGGAATGATTCCACTACTCTCTTCCGTGGTTGCCTTCCCGGACGCTTCCGAAAAGTGTTTTCCAACGCGAATAAATAAAGTATCAACATGTTTTCGTAGGTCCTTAGAGGAATACTCCCGGACGACCTTCCGGAGTGCGTATTTGTTGTATATGTTGTTGTTCGCGACCTCCGTCAGAGCATTTGTCTTCAAAAGACGCTCGACGCCTTCAAAATAATCCTTGAACGTTCTTGAGCATCATACAAGGGGCAAAATGTGAACAGCGTACGATAATTCTGGAGAAAGGTCTTCTGAGTATCATTTTAACATATGCACCTAGATTTTCATCATAAATGGACTCCGCTTGACGACAGAATATATCGACGGAGCCGGCCTCCAACTTCGACGTTTCAGCAATGAAATGGTGCATATTTTCTATGTTTGTCGCGTCGACACGCTGAGTTCTCGGAACGCAAGTCGGTGAAACATACCTATCAAGATGATATGGTAATTTAGTTGGCCCTTGTCTTCACCTTCTCCGTCCATCTTCGCCATTTGTCTCAGGGAGTCGAATATTGACTTGACAATCTTTGCGTATGCTGCGTCCACATTGGCACGTATTTCAAGGCCGTCAACGCCAACAAGCTGATTTTCCACTAGACCAACATATGTTGGAAATTGCTTCACGAAGTGAGCAACTCCCTGCCGTTTCTTGCTGCTCAGCTTGGTTTGTTCAATGTCAGTTATTTGTTTTTTCTGGATAGAGATAATTGATTGTGAAAAGACGAATCTGATCCCGAACTTACGACATGGCGTTCAAAAATGCCTTTGAGTCGGTTGTGTTGCTTTTCCAGCATTGTCACAAAAAACTGATTGGCCCTGTCTTGTGCATCTACAAGGAAGCGCTCAAGGCATACAAGTATCCCAACGATTTCCCTGTAGCATTGAGTTCATCACCAAGACTAGACCTGTAATGCGTCTATTCTTACAAATTATCTTTCTCCAAAACACTGTCGAGCCAGATCTTGAGCTCGGCAGGCAAGAATCCAAAAATAAGATCCATGGCTCCACGGACCAACTTGAGCGTTGGTTGGCTGAGGCTAGCAGCCCGGGAAGCTTGCCGTCTGAAGTAGTTATCGAGGCCCATATAATCTGCAAAAGTCAAACCAGCTTCGTTGATTTGAAGAAAGTCAGTGATAAATTCATTCTCCCTATAAATTGCTGGCGCTAATTGTTCCAGAACGAGACGAAATACCTAGGACGTTGTTAGCGCACCGTGCCAATAGGAACTAAGATGCTAACTAACTTCTGAGGCCTTTGAATCACCATCTATCGCTTTGTCTTTATCCCTATTCCGACCTTCGATGGGAGAACGTATAATAGTTCCCGCCCGACGCATGCCCACAGTCCCTTTTGATGATCCACTTGTAAGATTTGAACTAAAACCTAGTGTCTTGGCTGTAAAATTTCATTTAAGCAGGATAGCTAATGATGACAGACAGTGGTCATGACCCTCCGGAGCTTTCTTAACGAAGGTGACGTATGTCGAAAACAAGGTTTTCATTTGCGTGCTATGTAAACCACTGGCGGCCGAAAAATATGCCTGTCAATTTGTACATTGTAGATATCAACGGGTTTGGCTGGCATTCACGTACCGCGCAGAGTTTTGCATAGACAGTCTCATCCATTTCTTTCAGGTAGAGCACTAAACCTGAATATCGTCCAAGGTAGGCTTCCATTCCTTCATGAGAAACTAAAGTTGGCTTGTTGCGTCCTGACGCAGACTTCATTCCTTTCGAATCGCTTAGCAGCAGCGTCGACTAATTTTGATGAGAGAAGAAGGTTGGATTATATAACGTAAAACACACCTGAGCGGTGAACATGATGGAAAGAAAGTCGAACATTCTTTTACAGAACTGGGCATTGTATGTGCGATACTCTTGCAGCCGCTCCATCGTGGCGGCCATGTCTACAGAATTCAGAAATGGTCGACGATTGCTTAATTCCATGAGATATTATTAAATTACCAGTGTCGCGACCTGCTTGCAACGCTTTGTAGAGTTGGACTGCAGCTTCTTCTAATCGTTCCATACTTTGAGGTTTCTCCAAGGACTCCTGCGTCAGTGTGACCAGCGAATCTTGATCAACGTTTACGGTTTGCTGAAATACAATGTCGCCTCAAAATCTTAGAAAAGGAGAAGGCACAAACTAAAAGAGTTTGAAGTTCGGCCAGTAAAGCTCGCTGATTTTGAGTTTGAACCTGCAAACCTCGGTTTTGCGATTGAATGTACGAAATATCATCATTGACGGTCTAAAGGTTCATCGTTACCGACAAGTTTTGTCACTGGAAGAGATCGTCTCACATTGAGATGAATCTTGTAGGACGAAACAAGACTATCCATGTCATCCAATTCCAAAACGGCTTCGTCTAGATATTTTAGCACAATGCCTATTCGATCATCAAATTCCAAGAATGAGTGTATGTTGGCCTAATGATTAATTGAGCTGCATGACTGAGCTCATGATGGTCAGACTACCTTTTCAAGAGCCATCAGTTCATCAAGGAGACGAGCCTCTATAAGGTCTGCGGCACCCCTGGAGGATTTCCGAGTAAGAACGTCATCGCTTGCCCATTCGTAACCTTCAATCATGTCCTCAACGTTAGCCATAGTCGCCGAAGTATTCTCGTCTTCGCCTTCATTTTCCACATTGATGCCTGTGCCTTCAGAAATCAATTGATCAAGAGCCACTTGGTTGGCAGGATCGTAGAAGGATATACGAGCATTTTGATCGCGACGAAGCACGGTCTCGGAAGTAGTTGAGATATTACTTTTCTGATTCTGTGAAGGCTGTGTCCTTGTTAGGAGGGATGCCGGGGATTGTGTCCCGGAACGATGAGACACTAAGTACGGAGATGACATGGCTGAGCTGCTCTCCTCGGTTTGCGGAGATCTTTCAAGATTGGGAGAACGAAAGGTCATCGGGTCCATCGCTGACGCTCCATTGTCTGTATTTTGAGGACGCAAAAGTTTGGGACGGCTTCCAACTGGATGGGGAGGTATATTGACTGACGGTGGCCGGCTTGTAAGCAAATCTTTGGTACTGACTGTCTGCTGAGCGACAGAGCGGCTAGCGAGACTCGGAGAAGGAGTTCGTGAAATAGATCCTGCTCGTAAATGCGTTTGAGTTGTTGGAGATAAAATAAACTCGCTTTCTCGACCAACAAGGGTGGGAGTGAAGGGTCGTAGGCTATGAGAGGATCTTCTAGCGGCCCGAAAGTCTGCATTGTAATTAAAAGGCGAAGAAAACCAAGATACATGGGAAATCACCTGAAGATATTTGGCTCTCTTCGAAGCCCTCGAGCTGTAGTGTCGACCCTGGTGCAACGATGTGGAAAAGTTGTATAAGAGCATCTAGGAAATTGGTTTGCTCCGACTGATTCTCTGTCTGCCACCGGTAGGTTCGAGATAAGGTGATATTGAAGGAAAGAGGCTACTAAAGGGAATGCATCGTTTGCACCAGTTCCAAATATGTAAGTACATACATTGACCACTTGTATTGCTCGAAGTTCTGGCAATCTCCACGTCTTGCCAACAGAAAATGTGCCATTCGTGTTGAGCTTCGACTTGTGGATGAATCCGCTCCCATTATTGGCCTCTAGAATATCATATGTAGCATCGTAAAGCTCTACACGATTGTCACGTACGAGATAGAAGAATATAGCGTGGCTTCCTTCCACCACCACCTTCGGTTCCAGCATCCTCCCATATCTTGACGTGTGAAACATAAGTTTCTTCAAGATTTCCTGACGCATTCCTCCTGGAAAATACTGAATCAATGATCCTTTGGCGATAATCCGTCATGAGGATTAGTGCGCTACGAGCTCTAGTTTAACACGATTAGAGCTCTCAAGAAGTCGGGGGCAGGACTCCATCTACGATCATGTGACTTCATAACCCTTCCGTTCGAATGTTGTCCTATCCTTTTATTTTTTATTTTACTGGGCGCCTCCACCCCGCCCGCTCATCTGCTCACCTGGGATTGAAACCAGGTTTTCCAAGAGGGGTCAGCATAGTGAAGTTTTCTCCGCGAGAAAATGCCTTTACGCACGAGTGTGGGGCTACCGGCCCGAGATGGGTGTTAACCTACTCCCTCTCTTGAATTGGGCCCGCTACTCACTAAAACCCCACTATGAGCCCTTGTGCACGATGTAGGACATGACATCTATTATCCCTGTTCTTTCCCATGACTCCATTATACGATTCTTTCACATCTCAATGTCCACACCAGGTGGTCCGTTTCTGTTATCAATATTCTGAAGAGGCACGTTAGTCCTTGCGATATAGCGCAATTTGAATTATGTTTGACAATAAGAGGGCTGCTCAGGACTTAGTACAAGTCTTGCTTAGGCATTTGAGCCCTGGTCTTTTTCAGCCAGAGTTCATTTGTTAGGTTCCATGCTGTTTCTTGTCCGTAGCACGAGCATTCAGAGAGAATGTGGGAGAGTGAGTCACATCATCGTGTTTACATCTGAGTCTTTCCCTCAGTTCTGGTTTTATGTTGGGATGGTCTCTGTAAGATCCCAGTTTATACGCATCATATGCACACGTCCATAGGAAAACGCATAGTGGCTTCAAGAAATCTTTGTTCTGTAAGCTTGTCCAGATCTGTTTTACGCGAGGAGTACATCTGTTTATATCTTTTACACAGTTCCGTTATACCATCCATCATCTTGGATGTACGCGGCCTAATTGGTGTGTCTGCCGTACCATGGATTGTTTTATAAGCTATCGCTTGAGTGATCCTTGATAGTTTTACACCTTTGATATGGAGTTCCATGGGAATAGGAGGGAGCACCATAGCCTTGTATTTTGCAGGGCTTCTTTTGCTAGGGTTTGTGTGGCAATCTTGGTGGAAGTCTGTTGGGTGTCTGTGAGGTTGTGGAGTATTATTGGTGCAGTATGCATTCTAAGTCTACCTATGGCCATTCTAAGCAAACCGGCATTCTTACACCCTGAAGATCCATGGTGAGTGCCTTAATAGTCTCATGAGATCTCATGTTGATCATTAGAGGTGTTTTTGTTCTGACTTCTAGGGAGGCTAGTATTATGGCTAGTATGGAGCTTCTATTGCCCTGGTCCTTGCTAATGCTAATCCAGAATTCATTGGATTTTAGGTCCTCCCTGCCTTGAGAGGTTAAACCCACTCCCATATGGCTTCCTCCTTCCATATGGACTGTCATGTTGGTACCTCTTGCAAAAACTTCTGCCTGGGGGAGAGAGTTCTTGCTGATCTGCAGGAAGTAGACCTGGTTTTGTGTGGGACCCTTTGTAAAGATCCTGTAGATGTCAGCTAGAGTGCCTCTGCTTGCTAGATGAGGATTGAACATTGAGGTGGAGGATTCAGTGTCCTCACTTATGTATAGGTGCCTCCTCCAGATCTACTGGGGGGCCCAGTCTATCAACCAGTTGGTTTGCTCTTGGATCCCACTTACTAAGTAGGGAATTTAGCAATTCCTTTGCCTTGCTATTGCATGAGTGTGGATGCATGCAACCAGTAGAGTTCTCAAGAATCATACACTGGAGGCACTCACATTTGTCACTGTTTCTAAGTGGTTCAGGGAGAACAGAACATCTGCTAGTTTTTCTGCATCCTCCACACTCATGATTCTATGCTTCATCTTAGGCATTTAGTGACTTTTCCCTAGTTCAATCTTCTGAGTTTTGGGTCAGCTGCAAAGTGTTACCAGATATGTAGACCTTGTGAGACTCCTCTGTCAAAGACTATGCCCTCAGAGTGCATGTTGAACTTGCTGGCAGTTTTAAAGAAGTTAGTTATATCTGGGCAGAATTTGTTCCATGTCAACATTATGGTTTTCCATGTCTGGAGGAAGGGGTTGATCATAATTCTTGGGTCAACATTCCCTTCTGACTTTGGGGTGTTGATTGCCATGAGCACATCTGCTATAGTGGCTCACAGGGGGTGGTCTGGGCCCAGCTTCAGGTACAACTTCAACTACATGATGTTTATTGCCTTGTTTCTTGACCCAATGTCTACCAAAGACCTCCTGCCTTCATTTATTGGTTTGTACATGGTTTGCTCATTGACTAGGGGGCTTTTCCCTGCTCACACAAATTTGATTGCTCTCCTGGTTAGGAGTTTTTCAATGTGTGTTGGCATTCCTTGAACTAGGGTGAGATACTGCATCATCAATGCAACATAATTTATTATTTGCAGTAGATTAACGAAATGTAGATTCAATCTGGAGTACTGGATCAAAAGATAATCATATTTGTGATTGGTTAGTGCCTACCTGGAGTACTGGATCAAAAGATGATCCAATCCCAGGAACGGCTCATTATTTAACCTACAAGTACATGTAAGACATGATGGAATTGAGTGGAGTAATTTTAGTAATAAGAGTGTCTTGAGACCTAGTGAGCCAAGATTTTGGAATATGGAAGAATATGAGTTATAAGTGACATAAACATATTGTGTACAAAAGATATGTGAGCATACAGGTTAAGTGTCAATATCTTCAACAATCATGCCTGCAACAACCATTTGCATAATGAGGCACTGCCCCTCCATGGTAGGATTGCTTTTATCCCAGTTGGCAAGGCTTTTGTCTATCTTTTCTAAAACATTTGTCCAGGGGGCACTTACATCAGCTTTGTTGCCGAACCACATGCCCAGGTTCATATGGCTGTACCTTCCTCAAGGATACAAATGTTGCCAGGGATTCTTGGGCCATCAGGTTTTATCCTCCTCTCATAAATCATCATTTCTTGGAAATCAAGGGTACCTATCAGAATGATCTTTGTTTTAATGATCTTGAATTTCACCTTTGAAGCAATGCACCAGTTGTCTAGTATTGTATTCAGGGCATCCAGGTTATTGTCAGCTGGTAGGAAAGTGGTTGTGTCATCTGTGAAAAGATTGGCTATTAGTTTTTCACTCAGCCTGGGAGGGAGTAACCTTTCAGATTTGATTTACATAGTGTGCATGTCAGTGGTTCTATGGTGAGATTAAACAGGAGGCATGAGAGTGGGTCACCTTGATGCACCCCTCTTGTACATCTAAGGTGAGCTCATGAAACCATTTATCATTATCCTTGTCTTGGCTTTATTGTGCAAGGCCTTTACAGTGTCCACAAAGGACTCTGGTATGCTGAATCTTAAAAGGGTATACCAGAGGTATTCATGATTGATTTTATCATATGCTTTCTCTTGGTTGAGTGCTACTACAAAACCATTCTGTTCTATGGCTTCAGTCATTATCCTGATCAATTTTGTCTGCTTTGAGATACTTCTTTCTGGAATAAACTCTGCTTGGCTAGAGTGGACTAGGTCTGTAATTACAACAGCTAAGCATGTTGCAAGGGCCTTTGTGAGCAGTTTGTAATCTGTGTTCAGGCAAGTAATGAGTCTGTAGTTGTAAGGGCAACCTCCAGAGGTTGTGGCTAAGTCACACAACTGGCAGAGGGGAATCCAAAGTGTATTAGAATGGTACTGTATGACAGGAAATGTAGCTAATTACCTGGCAGAGGAGAATCCAAAGAGAACAAGTCTAAGGACTCTTCTGCCAGAGTGCGGTGCATCAGGCACAGGTGTGGAGGTGTGGGAATGTACTGTACAGCATGACCGCACCTAAACCCTAACCCCAGAGGAGGTCCAGAAATCTCTGGACTGCCCCAGAACAATTCTGGAGGTCCCAAAATGGAAGTCCCCTGACATCACCTCCCCTAGAGTGCGGCAACTCGACATGCTGGGGTAGAACAGTTCCCGGATGGCCTGGTCCGTCAGAGATATGGGGTAGATGCCCCAGATGGCCCGGGATGCATCGGGGTGCATGCTGTAAGGGCGACCTCTGGAGGCTATGGCTCAGTCACACAACTGGCAGAGGGAGATCCAAAGTATATTAGAGTATATAC